>WUAW01037913.1:3718-16961 GCA_017165845.1 Thaumetopoea pityocampa | reverse complement strand
CGTTTGTGCACGCTAATCTCAGAAACGGCTAAACCGATTTGAATGCTGTTTTTACTGTTGCATTGTGGTAAACTTCCTCTAATATTTGGGTTTCATCTACCTATCATTCATTCTTATTAAGATCTGTGAAAATTATTTATGTATAATTTCGCTCTTACCGAATACCCACGCGGACGGAGTCGCGGGCACAGCCAGTTGTTAATATGTTTACAATTAAGCTGTAATGTTCCTCGAGTTATTTTCTGTTTCTCAGTGTTTTACGTATTTGTAATTGTTACAAACGTCATAAAAAATATTTTCAACTATTCCTTCCCGTTTGAAGAATTATTTAAACTACTATTTAGTCCAATATACGAAAACTCTCGTATTGCAAATGCATTTTTCAGATTGCAGATGTAATTTCACAAACTGACCGTGAATTTGAATAAATTACATTTAGAAGTCATCTTATTTATTTATTCTTATTGTACACAAACAGGTAAATACATTTGTAAATAGAGAAAAAAAGATGTACAAAGGCGAGCTTTACTCAAAAATTGAGTTTTCTTCCAGCAAACCTTAGAGTGTAAATTTTATATTTGAAATTAGAAGGAGAATAGGATCCAGTGTACTAGGTACAGAAGCATAAACAAACATACATATACAAATACCAAAACATACTAAAATACGTATATACATATATTATTTTGAGAGAAGGTGCTTCTTAACTCTTTCCTTGAAAACACTCAGAGAAGAGCTATCCTGCCCTCCTAGCCAAGTTGACATTCGACAATCGTTATCGCTAATAGAAACGAAAAAAATGTATTGGAATGACACTTCTAATCGCCACACCTGACTTATCGAATAGAAGTGTCATTCCAATACATTTTATCTGTTTTATTAGCGATAACGATTGTCAAATGTCAACTTGGCTAGGGGGGCTGGATAGAATGAGGAAGTGAATTCCATAGGCGTACCGCACAGTGAAATACTCACTGTAACGACTGGATTTATGATGTGGGATACGCAAGAGAAGAACTTGTGCGGCAGGGTTCTCCCCTGGGGATAAGATACTCAAACGTTCCCGGAGATAAGCCGATCATCTTCAGATATTTAAAATTTTAAGATTTCAAATTGAATGGTTTTGTATTATTAAATATTTATACAGGTTTTGTATACAATTCCTCGGAATCAGGCTATTAGGTTTTTAATAGTAGTGATTAAGTATAATATACGGTCAGGATTGCAGTGAATTTATTTAAAAAAATAAATACAATAAGAAAATGTTTTATTCATATAACTAAATTAATTGCATTGCAACGTAAAATATAGACTAGGATTTTAATACTACTTACTATTTACTTATTATTTACTTATTACTTATTATTTTATTTTTTATTACTTAGGATTTTATTCAACATGCAGCTGCCTACGATAAATGCTAAGTGATCGCTATACAACACAGTACATGCCATTAAAAATTTAAAAAGGATATTTTGTTCGTATAAATTTATTCTATTCATTCGTTTTATTTTCACAATAACAAATACAGTAATTTACTTACGAATACCTGAAAAAAGGCCACAATTAAAAAAAACTAAGGAACAACAATAATATGGCATCGAAAAGCGTTCTCATTAGTGAAGTCATTAGTAAATATTAGATTATTACGCTTTTAACACTTTCTGCGCTTAATTTCATACAGTTTTTAAAGGTGGATTTTAATGACTTTTGGATTAAATATCAGACTAATCCCGACTCATATAAAATTTAAAATTCATACCTTAAAAATAAACCCAACAAAGCTTTGTCAGTTATAATAATTAAATAACTATACGACGGGGCTGAAATTTCACAGAATTCTATAAATTGATTCTAGAAAAATGAGTAGATCAACAAGCTTTTTTAAAAACTTCTATCCTTTTGGATTAAGCTTAAATATTTCCAAACTGGTAAGCTTGGACGAACATCAGTTTTAGTCCCATTTTATGGTATCTGTTTGACAAGTTTATATTCATTAGTCGTAAATGTGAATTATTTTTAATAAAGACTATTAATGAAACAAGCTTTCTATCCCTGAACGATCCGTTTTTAGTGATCTAGAGGGTTAGAGTACTTAAATTTAGTTTTAAATTGTCTCTTAATTTTTAAATTATTTAATATATTGTAGTTAAGCTGCAAATGAAACTGACATTATTAAGAACAAATTAATTATTAGGTGTGCAAGTTGAAACTCGGCTTGAAGTTGGTTACATAAAAACATATACTTGAACGCGACCAATTCGCTCTCTACTTTGGTTATTTATAGCGCGCCCATTGTTGTTTTCCTCAGTAATTTACAAGCTCTGTCAGTCCATGTTTACTAATTTTAAGAGGTGGTTTTGATAAGCCATATTTACGCCATTGCATTCTTTCTGTTATGAAAAAAAATGCTCCTCAAGCTATAGAATTGATTAATCTAACCAGACTGAGTCATGCAACAGTGGAAAAGTGGCTTGCAAGATTTCGTGATCAAAAATTTAGTCTTGAGGATGATCTGCGTCCAGGTGCAGTTAAAAAATTTGAGGACGAGGAGCATTAAGTTTTACTGGATGAAAATCCATGTCAAACTCAGGAACAGCTAGCAAGACACTTATCAAGCTATATCACTCCGATTGTATGCATTGGGAATTGCAAGATACAGAAGGAGGGAAAATGGGTTCCTCATAAACTGACAGAATAAAATAAACAACAAAGGATGGCCATTTGCATGAATTTAATTTCTCAGTTTAAAAGGAAATAATTTTTACATAATATCATTACGGGAGATGAAAAATGGATTTTGTACGACAATCCTAAACGCAGAAAAGCATGGGTTGATCCAGGCCAGCCGTCAAAAACAGTTGCAAAACCAAATATTCATGCTAAGAAAGTTTTACTTAGTGTCTGGTGGGATTGGAAAGGAATCATTTACTACGAGCTTCTTGAAACTGGTCAAAATATTACAGCTAAACGCTAACAAGACCAACTGAAGCAATTAAGTGAGACTCTAGAGAAGAAAAGACCATTTACGAGCCACGGAAGCGGGAAAGTGATGTTGCTGCATGACAATGCACGTTCACATACATCAAAATCAACCCAAGAACTCATCTTCAATTTAGACTGGGAAGTTATACAGCATGCGGTGTATTCACCTGACTTAGCTTCGTCCGATTATCACTTATTTAAATAGATGTCGTCATATTTAAAAGAGCAGCAATTCACGAATGTCGAAGATGTGCGAAAATGACTCGATGATTTTTTTCGTTCAAAACCGCCAAGTTTCTATCGCGAAGGGATTCATCTGCTACCCGATAAATGGCAAATGCCCATAGATAATAACTGCGATTATTTTGAACAATAATGTTTGTAAGAAGTATTTTTTCAATAAAGTTGAATTTTATAATATACAAAAAAGTCGATTTTCTACTTGCACCTCTAATATTTAAAGGTATATGTGACTATGAACGTATTGTAAATTTACTACAGTATCCATAAAAAATTAAAAAAACAGTTTAATTAAATTAATTCAAATATTAATAGTTATTTTCTTAGATAATAAAGTGATTATATATCTGTTTTTTAAACAATAAAACAGTACTCGATCATCATAATATTAAAAGAGGAACCATACATATGGTTTCATAAATACTCTTCAAAATTTATTACACCGATAATGATTCAATTTAGCGGTGCATATGCTTTTTTGAATGAATCCAGTGCGGCTTCAATTGTAGATGTTTCACACGCGATTCCGCCATCATAAGCAATTTCACATCCAAACTGGATGAAACACATCCTTTGATTTTTATCGGAACAACAAGCGAGGGTAGCAGCATGACAAGCGGTTGATGCTTTATCAACTTTAGGAGCATTTGCGAGCGTTGGTGCTGCAGTTGATACCTGGAAAATAAATCTATTTAAAGACCCTTTTCAGAGAAATTCCATATAAACATTAACCAAAAAAAATTAATCCGTCTATTACTTAATAATAAGAACGTTTACCTAACGTCCTCGTAGACGAACACACATATCTATCTTGCCGTATTATGCCTTAAAAGCACTTCGGAACGTAGCGACAAAACTATTCTGTCAGTCTATTGCTTGAAGTGTTTACTTAACAATTACTAGATGCTCACACGAAATCAGAAAGTGGAAACAAGTATCGTGCAAATAATGAGATAGTCATTCGTGTCCCATATGTAGATGGTAAGTAATATCGTCAAAATAATTGCTTATTTACTAAATTTACTACGTAGATACTAAGATCCTGTAATTACTAGAATAACACCACTCTTTCTTCCTGTAAATGTGCCATAAAAATTGATCAAAATAAACTTATTTGACTACTTGAAACTATTTTAGTGAAACGGGAATATTCAGAAAAGTTATGTGTTACAAAATATGTAAAATGTAATATATTACCAAATGTGTGTGTGATGATTTGATTATAACATTAATGGAAGCCCATTTCTACTAATGACTACTCATAATACTTTATGTTGATATGACTTTTCATCTCTAATTCTAAAATCTAAAATTTGTATAACAAGTGTTGCCAGAAGTTTGAGGCATATAGCAGAACAGAATAAGCCTACCTTTTCTATAATAATGTTTATATAATTTTGAAATAGATTAAACAATTTTTATTAGAAAGTAGAAGTACTGCCTGTATTTAAGCCATCAGTTCAGTTGCAAAGTGATTCTATAATTTTCAACTAGATTTTGACCGTGGCTCCGCCCGCATGAATGTCGGTTTTCCGCTACATGGGAAATCTCGAAACAATCATAGATTTACATAAAAAGCTTTTAGCCACTTTTATTTGAGCCCTCGTAACTTAACTGCGGCTACTACAACTGGAATCAAGCTGTATCTTCAATTCCATTGGACCGATTTTGATGAATCATGCCGCAGTGTTTAAGTCGTAATAGTAAGACCATAGTTACCGATAGTTTGAATTTCATATATACCGATAGTTTGAACAAAATCTGCGCGCTGGTTTTTACGTGAAGCTCTAACAAATAAACAGACATCTACGGATTTGGATTCAGCCCTTTATTAGTCGAGCCGAGTACTTTTTTCTTAAATATTTTTGATTTACAAAATTTGACAATTAACAATTTTATAATAGTAACTTGTAAGTGAAATATTATTACTAGTGGTCTGCAGCAATTAGATCAAAGAGCTTTTTACCATATTATGATCCACTTTGGGCATTGGCCTTTTCATTGGTCGAATCGGCTTAATAGGTTCAAACGATATAGGTCTCGAGCCATCGTCGTAGTCTTCTTCATCTTGTTCGTTCGATACAATAAATCCCCAATTCTGGTTTGTATCTTCCATTTCTGGAAATCTTCCGGTAACGTTTGGAAGTTTCGAACCTTTGTTAGAGCAAGAAGAACGATGTACAATTGGATATGGTACCGGATATGGAATATAGATTGGTTGAGGTGGAGGTGGTGGTTGTGGCCGTCTTACGTAAGTCGAAATCTCTTCTAATAGTTTTATAATCCGCGATAAATCTTGCTGATTTTTATCATAATCTCTTCTCTCAGGATAGTAACCATGTTGAGGTGCTGGATAATCGTAACCATACCCCATCTGCCAACGCCTTCGTCGGTGTCCTGACTGTTGCACACCATGTTCTCTATGTCTGTTATCTTCATTTGTATCTTCATTGTCTAATAAGGCTTCTTGCTCTTTTAGGTCTTCGAAATGGCGACCATTGGCTGCAGTTAGATATAACAATACACTGACGACTAAAGTAAGTGTATTCATCTGTAAAATAAAGCAAAAAATGTAAGGTTGTACAGACAAGTCCAAATTAAGAAACTCGGATATAATGATATGCTTTTTGCTGATGTATATTAAGAATAGTGTGACGATGGCAATATTACATACATACATACATGCAATCACGCCTTTTTCTCTAGCTCCCCGGCGGGGAATTGAACCCCGGTCTTCCATATAGTATATCCCAGTTATGTCAATCATAATGTTTTATGAAAGTTGCAACCGAATTGTGTTATTTAACTCAGAATGACCTCAACATTTTTAACAATTGCTTTTAATGTCAGCGGTTCATGACCGGGCAATACGTTGCATATACTCTAACAAAACAAAAATTGGATTTTTTTATTAATTTCTGATTTAAAATCACTTGATTGATTCGAAAATATCATTATTTATATTTTCTCGCTAGTGGAGTAAAAAGTTGTACATGTCACAAGAATTTTGTGTTTTTGATTCCTGACTTCGGGAAACTAACTTAAGAATCTAGAATTAATTTAAGAATCCTTTGCTTGCTTAAGGTTCAAACTCAGAGTTCTCAACAAAAGGAACTCTTCTTGAACAAGTAACTATTTTCTTCTTGCACTTAAGTATAACGTTATTCAATGATTGTTTCTTTACGTGATAACGTTGAATAGTTGGTTGGAAATGGAACGCTTAGGTGGATGGAATTCTACCACATTCAAATGTGCTATGTGGAACATGAGCGTGGTTACTTAATAATTTCTTCATCATCAATCCATTCAAGGCTCCAGGCTTTGTACGCGTCTTGGAGATCTCAGATTTAGATTGAATAACAGGATAAAGCGGCTGCCTATTATCCTGGTACATCCACATCTGGTTCTCACAGCGTCCACGGAAGTACGTAGTGACGCTATTATTAAGTCAGCGCAGTAATAATAATAAGTATTCTGTAGTTACAGTGTTTGTTAATGTTGACGACTTTAACGTATATTGAATTTCAATTATTTATCTCAAAATAGCTGTTGACATATAAGCGACACCAACTCGGAAAGCCGGTTGTAGAACAACATAGCAAATATCTAAAAACAATTATAATATGAATAATAAGGAATATGTATTTAAATTCATATATACAATATTTGTAAAAAAAACTTATATTTTTATTTTATTTGACATTTTTTTTTAAAGCTGAGTGTATTGTAGTTCACATACTTAGTATTTAGATAGAAAGTAAACTTATTTCATGTCTTATTCAAATTATGTTCAATTTACCCCTTTGAAGTGACTAGAACCCCAACCTTTCGATTTTGTATTACTAAATACGATTATGAAACCGTTGATCGACTTTATGTTTTTAGTTTGTTTACTTTTTTGGCGTAAAATTAATCTATTATTTTACTAAAGACCATTAGACATTCCAGCAAAGAATGCATAGGATATAAAATAAATTATGCAATAATTTATGCGTTATCAAACTACTTTAAGCTGACTTCTAAGGATGTTTGTATACTAGAAAAATATAACATATTTGCCACAATTTCCAAGTTTGGTAGGTGTCTTTAAGATGGCAATTTTGATTGAATAATAGAATAAAAGTCATGGCCATTGTGCTGGTATATCCCTTAACTGGTTCTCCAACATCCGTGGGAAGAAATGGAATGATACTATTAATATGCCGACTCCACACGGTACTGTCATGTGTATATGTAAATATGTACATACATATAAAACTTCATAACTATATGAGCAATTTTTCCATATTTGCTATTTAATTATTATACAATGTATTAAAAATGGACGCTATAAAATATTAAGCGTACCATCAATAACATAGATATATTTAGTCTGGCCATAAATACTGTAACAATTAAAAAATATATATTACATTTGAATTTGGAATTATACATATATATACATGACAGTATAAAAAGGAAAAACAAAAGTTAACCAGACTTAATTTAACCGACCTTAACGAATAAATCAGTCTATATATCATATAGTCTATACATTTATCACTTCCGGTTGTCCAATGTACCATTCACAATGGTTCATTTTCGGACGTTTTCATGGCAACTATTTGGCATTGACGACTAACTGGATCAGTGGCTGTGACCCTACTTTCTGCGCCAACGAGTCCCGAGTTCAAAACCCGGTATGGAAAAACTTTATGTAATGAGTAATGATTATATCCGAGTATTAGTATGAGTATTAATAAGTATGTATATTGTTATCTGGTATACACAAAATTCTACATATATACAGGAAATACTAGGTTGGGATTAGATCAAGGTGTATGAAAATGACCAACCCTCCCAGCCAAGTTGACATTCGACAATCGTTATCTCTAACAAAAACAAAAAATGTATTGGAATGTCATTTGTAATCGATAAGTCACGGGTGACTTGGCATTTAGAAATGTCATTCCAATACATTTTTTCGTTTCTATTAGCGATAACGATTGTCGAATGTGAAATTGGCTAGGGGGGCAGAATCTTATTATTATTTATTTGTGAATAGTAAAATTATGCGGGAGATCATTTAGCTCACATTTGTATATCATTTCTTTAAATGTCACAAATGTATCAAATTTTAGTGCGTCATTGATACCCAAAGCAGTCTAAATCGACCCCCATGGGTCGACGATGACCCGCAGGGGGTTAACGTCAACTGTCAAAAATACATTTGAAATTAATAAATTTACAACGTTATATGAACTACGCTTTGGGGGTCTATCCAAAAGTGAAAAATATTACTAGTGATTGAAAAAACAAAAAAGTTTGAGGACCTCTGGTGTAGAATAAAGAATAAACATAGAAACTTTTATAGTACAAACTGATTTACTAATGAGATAATATTATATTCTTCAAAGATCTGTTTCGACTTTATTTAAACTTCATAATTTTACATAAAAATATTACTAAAATGTGATGTTTATAAAAAAAAACTTTATATATTAAAATATAATGGAAAACTTACTAGTTTTCTATTATATTTTAATATATAGTTTTTTTTTCAGTATACCAAATGTAAACAGAATCAATCGTTCAAATTATAACAAAATATATACATATACAGAAATGACGCACCTTGATTCACACTGTTACGAATCCACAACGCTGTATCAGTTGCCTGTTGCCAATTTCAATGAATGTTTATGTATTACTTCATACAGGGTATTTCAAACTGTTCCTTCCTTTGAATGTAAGCAGTTTTCATTATCACAGAATTAAAACATTTAAATTGTTCAAGTGCGCGCGCTTAACGCGATGGTTCGTAACAGACTGCGCACGAGCAGACAAGACCGTGGCAATGACTGCGTCTGCGCAAACCCCAGATGGAACGAATATTTATGTAACCCATAATGTAAAGTATTCCGTTCCTCAGTGCGGCGATATATATGCGGCCGGTAAAAAAATCTTAAAAAAGAGTTTACATAGAGCCAGTAGAAATATTATACTTAATAGAAAAAAAGTGGAGTTTCAAAACCAAAGAACAGAAAGCGAAGGTAGGATACTTTTTTAATATATTTTTTTACCTTTTAGTAGACTTACCTGTGCCTAAAATAGAACATTTATAAGTAGCTGATGATGATATTCTTGTAAACGCCCTTTATAAAATTTTTCATGATTAGAAAAAGCTAGGTACAGTCCGGTTATCACAATTAGGGTACCAGGCTGTTCGCGCGCACTAACGCCATCTATTATTATCACAGGTCAATAACTCACATCCATTGTTGTGCGCGTATAACGAACACACGCAGGACATTTACCGCAAGACAATTGGTTACAAACTGGTTTAAGAAGAGGAAATAGTATGCCTATTTTGATACTAAGTTATTGACTGGTACGGCTAAACAGATAAAGGAGTGCACTTATATTCTGCATAACCAGGGTTCGTATCCCGTTGCAACGATATGGAATTTTGTCTGACTTTTTTAATGTTGAACTTTATTTTGACAGATATTGATATACAGAGATTACTTGATTATAGTAGCGGTTATTGACGATACATTATATTCCGATGTTTCTTTCATAGACACGATTTTCAAAGTGAGCTTCTACGGGTAGATTTAAAACTTGTTAAGTATAAGTAGGTAATAAAAGATGTCAAGCTATCTTTTCTCATTGCCATTTCTTCCGTGTGTGAGATATTCTTTTGCCTTGGGAGCTTTTGATTATTGTGGTTTTTGGAAGCTGAATTTGTGGCTTATCAAGGCTGTAGCTGGGGATACGTAGTCTGTAATTCATCGCCAAGAAAGGGTTTGTTTTGCTGAAGAATACGCCGATTTCAATTGGGTGAATTATGCCGTTATTTTCACCGAAAAAACATATAAGTCGGACAAGGATGGACGCAAAATTCTTTGGTGAAGACGCAGCGAACGATACAGAGATATCAATATTTTATCTAATAGGTCTAGTGGCAGAGTATCTTTAGGTTTTTGGGGATGGATGTCATCTCTGGGTCCGGGAGAAATAGTTAAGGTTGGTGGCCGTTTCAATAGTTATAGCTATTTGGAAATTCTTCGTGACATCATGTTGCCCACTGTGCGTGTTTCTGGTAAGAAACACGTACGTCTGGTAAATATGTATGTTCAATGGGGTACCATTGAACATACATATTTACCTAGTGCAGGACAATTGTGCTATACACCGGGCTAGTGTGGTTGGGGACTCATTGCAGAGTGAATGTGACAGTATAACAGTCATCAATTGGTCATCTAAAAGCCTTGACCTCAACCCCATAGAAAACCTATGGGGTGAAATGGTTTTAAATTGGGATTCGTCTGACGTTAGAACCAAAGATAGATTTCGTGACCTGGTGAATTCGACTTGGGAGTCTATGCGGGGTAGTGGCATGTGTTGGTCCATAGTAAGCGGTATGAGCGATCGCCTACAACAAGTTATCGCTAGTGAAGGTGGGCCTATTAAGTATTAAAATATTTAAAAATCCTACATTTTTTATAATTATTTCATATGTATAGTATACCATACCGGTATTTGACAGTTAGATTACATAAAATTTGACAAGTCCTAATTTATAACCTTAATGTTACAAACTTGTTAAATTACTCTGCTTCTACACCGTGAACCGCACTTAGTGTATCCTAAAGTTATTCTGCAAAATAAGCGGTAGGTAGATTAAAATACTCGGTGGTGTTATTGTTACAAGTAAGAACAGTTACATTTCTTTAAGATAACATGTTTATTCACCTGATGAAATGATCTACCTACTTATATTAATTATTCTTGAATGTATAGCTAGCTAAACTTATATAGTATAGATTGTAAATGCACAACCTGTATGCTACGATATAATATAACTATAATATAATACCTACTTATGTATAAAAGCGCGGCAAGATGTTCTTTTATGGTTGTTTACAATAAATATAAATGTTATAATGCTATTGTTTTTTTATTATTTATTTTAAATAATTAAATTTTAAAATTTGTAATATTATTAAAAACGATAACTAAAAATATAAAATAAAATAAAAAAAAAAACTAGTATAAAAATCACCCGGTTGAGATTCGAACACTGTGAGCTATTGCATTTGATGTCACCATTAGACCACTACGCTACGAGCATATGTAATATATCCTGCGAAAATAATGTTCTTATAAGATGTATGACCACACCGATATTAGAGGTATATTCACGTCTATTTTAAATAGCCTATTGTGGCTTGCGACGACGGCGCTTCATTTGTTTGAGAAAGCATTGCATGTGTGTGTGTGTGTGTGTGTGTGTGTGTGTGTGTGTGTGTGTGTGTGTGTGTGTGTGTGTGTTTCTAATTTAGTTATTGACTCATAATGTCGCTAGATGGCGGTATTTCGGAAAATTGCCCTGTTACTCTAATTCTGATAACCGTGCATTTAAAGTATTTAAAAAACATGTTCTGTAACATCTTTTAGTGTTTAAATAATCATGAATAAGTTGCGTGTCGCAGTCATAACTTCGAAACATGACCATTGACTACGAATCTCATAAGAAAGCTCAAGGTCACCCAGCGAACAATGGAGTGAGCTATTATTGCAGTTTCTCTGCAAAACAGAATCCGAAATCAGGAAATCTTCAAAAGGACCAGAGTCGTCGAAATAGCTCAAACGTAATAATTCTATGGCTCAAAGGATCTGAGCTAACATTGGAACCTAAAATGCTTATATTGTGACTCCAACCTAGAAATCGTTGTTAGGTCAATCATCGACTAGGTAGATCAATGAATAGATTAAGTTCACGAGAAACCTGTAGATGCGGAGTGTACACAATTTTTTCATTCATTTTCTGATGTTCAAAAAACCTTGCGTACCCCGTTAAAGTAAATAATATTTTATTTTAGCTTAAACAGAACTAAATTACCATATCTTTCTGTTTTAAAGACAAAATCTAAATTTCATGTTTGTATAAAAACCCAACAGCGTTACTCGTTTGGTACACGGACGCAAAAGTGGCAATAAGCTATATAGCTAGCTCTGTCCAATATAATAATTGGTTCGAGGTCGTGACGGAAAATTCTTACACTTTTTTCGCCTAGCCCGCATCCGCTAAGCCCGTACCTTGCGATAACGAACTTCGTTCCAATAATAATTAGATCTAACAGACATACTGGAAGGAGTCACCGGTGATCATTGAACCTTTACTTTATAAATAGCCACCGTAGCGAATGGTTTGCAAAACGTGGCTTATGTCATTTTAATCAAAGTTTTAAATTGAGTGAAGTAAGGCAGGCATCTGTTTGAAAGATGATAAACTAATAATAGCACTATTCCTTAAACTAAACTAGATTACTATAAATACAGTATACGAAGAAACAGATTTTCAGATCTTTGCCTTTCGCAATTAGGTAAAATTGTTAATTACATAATGTTTGTTTCTAGAAGGAAAGGAAATGTCTGATAGAATAAACGCCCGCTAGTCGGGGGTCGATCTACACCACGCTTTCCAGTCCGGCGTTACCCCTCTAACTCTTTAGGACCCTAACGTCCATCGATTCTACGAACTATGCGTTCCCCCCACTGCCAATCCAGTGTTGCAATCTCTTGAGCTAATATTATCTTACTCTCTCGACTGTATAAAGATATCATCATCATTATCATCAGCCCTGTGCAAGTCCATTGCTACGTGGCTGCTGCTGCTCACATTGGCTTCCCGCTTAAAAATGAAGCATTTGCCATAATCTCCACGCTTGGCAAGGTGTCTTGAAGATCGCAAATTCTGAACGAATAACAGGATAACGCTGATATCCATTATCCTGATATATACCTTAGCTAATGCTCACAGCGTCCGCAGGAAGCAATGAAGTAACGGTATTATTATTACGAGAGATATAATTAGCAATAATTAGTTATTAATAGCAGATTAAAATTACATATATTCCTAAGGTCAGGGAGTACTTAGTCTTTTAGCCTGTCCGGCAAATAGACTTAAGTATACGGGTAAGCGGCCCCGGCCTCCCGAGCTACTACCGTCTCTACTACAGAGACTCCTTCA
>WUAW01037912.1:6750-18845 GCA_017165845.1 Thaumetopoea pityocampa | reverse complement strand
ACATATACGTATACATATATACATATACATATATACATATACATATATATATATATATATATATATATATAATGGGCAAATCGGTAGGGGTCGATCAAGGCGATCGTATCTCGATCAAATCGAAATTGTGTCAAAGAAAGGTCAGGTTAGAAGTACCCGCAACCGACGAGCTTGTATGAAAGCGTTGATGAATGTAGAAGAAGCGAAAGATGTATGTCAGGATCGTAGCACGTGGAAAGTAGTAGTCTCTACCTATCGCAACAGGAAAAGGGCGTGACAGTATGTATGTATGTATGTTCATCTAATCACAATCGCTGTCAACCTAACTACTACCTCACTACATGGGTCCCATATCAGAACGAGACTACAGTCCACCACGGTGACCTAATGCGTGGTGATAGACTGCACACGTCGTCGAGAAAATCTCTCAAAGATGCTGGATTAAATACGATGTTTTCGTTTGAGGCAAGTGATAAATTAATTAATTGGTCTTACTTTAATGTAAAGGTTAAAAATAAAATACATGCCCTACAGTCCACGTGCCCTGCAGTAGAACAACAGACAGACTGTTGATGATGGTGATGAGCTATAAAATAAAACAATTTAGAGATGCCCAAAAAAAAGCAATTAATAAGTCACACTTTTTTCCAATATAACACAACAAAAAACGATATCATGAAATAAATATGAATAAAAATAGCTTTTGCACGCGACTCCGTCCGCGTGAATGTCGGTTTTCCCCTACAAGGGAAGAACGGCAATAACCATAAATTTATATAAGAAACGACCCGAAATAACCATAAATTTATATAAGAAGCCTGAAAACCATTTTTACTTGAGCTGTCGTACCTTAGCAGCGGCTACTAAAACAGGGATCAAGCTGTATCTTCAATTCTACTGGACCGATTATGATAAAACATTCCGTAGTATTTAAGTCGGAAGTATCTTTAGACTGATCAATATCTACCCGCTGGTTTTTGCGTGAAGCTCGAACAAACAAATAATCAAACTTCAACTGATTTGGTTTCAGAAGCCCTTAATTAATTGATCTGAATAGTTTTTTTTTTAAATATCTTTGATTTACAAAATTTGACAATTAACATTTTTATAATAGTATATATAGATAGATGTCATATAACCCTATTTTGTCCGATAAATACAGAATCAGTGATAAATATTGTTGGATCCCACTCGATGTCACCTACTCCGCGCAACTTGTGTCATACAAAGGGTCTGTGTCATTTGCACGTTAGCCATGAACGAGTATGAGGGTATGTACTTGTGGGAGGTGAATTCAACATAACTAGACATACGGATTTAACACTTTCGTGACTGTCGGGACACATATATCCCAGTCAAGTTTAATCGTAGATGCTAACTATCAATCTACTAAATTTCTTACACGTCGCTTTATTGTGAATGGACCTCTATTGTCACGTTTATAAGACTAAAGGGACGGACATACATTTGTACCAACCAATACGCAGACCGATTGGGACATATATGTCCCAGGCTTTAACATTGCACTGATGTAAAAAAAAACATTTTTTTCTTTTACCCTATTATAATGAAGGTGATGAATTAGAAGTATGAACCTGAAGTATTAGAAATGTAACCAGCACCCCCCCCCCCCCCCCTAGCCAAGTTGACATTTGACAATCGTTATCGCTAATAGAAACGAAAAAAATGTATTGGAATGACACTTCTAATCGCCAAGTCACACGTGACTTACCGAATAGAAGTGTCATTCCAATACATTTTTTTCGTTTTCTATTAGCGATAAAGATTGTCGAATGTCAACTTGGCTAGGGGGCTGGCTCTTTTATTTTCTTTAAAAAAAATCATCTCCAAAGAGTTGAGTCAGCAAAATTGAGGCCTTTGGACTATCTCGGTGACTTGAACCCTTTGGATTAAGACAACCGTATACATTGCTGCCGCTTTACCTTACGTTTGTTTTTAGCAAATTTCAATATAGTTTGAAATATTCTTAAAATTACTTCTAGTATTCTACTAAAATTATTCGATCGCTGATGAATATTTATTACACGAAATTCGTATGCATGCTCCAGAGACCTCTCGCTAATTCACTATGGATAATTATGGAAATCGGTAACTAATAGAATAGACGGCCCTCGACTTTCGCACATTCTACTTTCGCACAATCCGCTATTTCGCACATTTTTAGACATTCAACTTCTTAATCATCTTGACAAATTTTTGACTATCATGAAAGAATCTGATCCTAATGAAGAACGTATATCTCAAGAAAATCAAAAAAATACCCAAAAGCACTTAACTCACCCCTTAACTTCATTATGTGTACATATTTATAAATAAATATTTTAGAACACATTTTTTTATGCATATTCTTTTACATCCCTCTACTTTCGAACATTCACACTTTCAGGAACCAATTATGTGCGAAAGTCGAGGGCCCGCTGTACTCTTTTATTGCACACCAGTTTAACACATTTTAGTGAAGTACTATATATTACAATCACGTAAAGCGGCAGGCGTAGGGATCTTCTCTCTGGTCCCTCCAGGCCAATAATAACGACCCAATGGAGGCACTTCATTTTATTAGTACTTAAATCAACCTTCTTCTCACGCTCCGTTCGAACCAACAAGGGCAAAAAGGCAGCGGATTCATATTACAGACCCCGAATACTGGCAGCACAGACAAGCTAGTGTTGCCAGCACAATTACAGATAACATTGTATGTCGTGGACAAAAGTGTACACATGGCAGTCTTATCGCGACCTACTGCACTCAATCAAAATAATTAAATAATAATACACGGAGAAATAAACCCAAAATTATATAAAACACAAAATACGTGAATAATTAATTACTATTAACAACATAACTATTGTAATTTTGAACTAGAGCGCAAAGTGACGTTGCTTTAATGCGTTTTTAAAAATATTTAGCCAACTATAGTTTTTAACGGGGCCGTCTTTACCCGGGGGGTTCAAGCGGTGCAGAATCCTTCAAATTTCGATAGGTACCTACTATAATGAGACTACGCGAGCCGAGCTGACTTTCGCACCCCAACGCCGAATATTTTTAAGACGGCCCTGGCTTTTAATACAGCTTTTAAATCAATAACATATACTACAGTTGGGTACTGCCAACCCTATTTACGCACCGATCAATGGTGACACAATTTCATGTAGGTAGAGAACCAATAAAAACAAGTGACGAACACGTTTATATTTAAAATTCACCGTCACCCAGCGACCCCGTCACACAAATGATGTGTACTTAAATGGTGTGGCACAAGGAAGGCAAAAACATGAGCGGTCGAGCATCAATAACGGTTCATTCGTACAAGCCGCAAGCTCATAATATAGTGGCCTAAATATACATACAAATTAAATTCAAGTCAATCTATTGCGAGAATTGTTAAAACTAGGCGCAGCGGACACTTATTTGGTTAAACGCGTTCATAGGTACTGCTTATTGTGCGGCTTGAAGCATGATCAAAATAAGGCTGTACTGCTTTTGTGTGCAGTAACCCGTAATCGATGAAAGTGTATGAAAAGATGTATGAATGTGGACGAGACGAGAGGTGTGTCAGGATCATACTCGTAGTATATGGGAACTGTGGTCTCTGCATACCCTTTTGAGATACCGGCGTGAGTGTATGTATATATGTATGTAACTGTCGGATACAATATAAGAATTCGTCTCATTATGTTCACGCTTCAGGTTGTCCACAGTAGATATATTTGATCATACATGTGTCTCTGTTCAGACTACATTGATATCCTATAAGGTATCCTTCAGGGCTTGCACCTTGGTCCCCCTTTTTAGCGCCCACTTACAAGACATAAAATCGTTGATTCCAATATTCAAAATACATTCTACACACCGATTCAAGATTCAATTTTTTTACTGCGGAACATATGTAATTACAGGCGTCGGAATGCAATTAAAATCGGTACAGCTATATTCAGCCAAATTGGCGTGCGAAATTATAATTATTAAGTTTTAAACATAGGACATTTGTGAACTGAGTTATTAATCTTTCAAATAGTCTGTTACAGAGTGATACGTCTTGTTAATGAGATAAACGTTTAAGATTTTTTTTTATTTGTCAATTTCACTTATCATGACTATGTTAAGGAGTAACTTATCTACACTATTATAAAATTGATAAATGTCAAATTTTCAAAAATCAAAGATATTTAAAAACAAACTACTCAGATCGACTAATTAAGAGGCTCTGAAACCAAATCCGTCGATGTTTGTATGTTCGGGCTTTACGCAAAAACCAGAGGGTAGATTTCAATTAAACTGTTAGTGTTAACGGTACTATTCCGACTTAAATATTGCGGCATGTTTCATCAAATTCGGTTCAGTAGAATTGAAGATACAGCTTGAACCCTGTTATAGTAGTCGCCGTTAAAGTACGAGAGCTCAAGTAAAAGTGATTATTAGGCTTTTATATAAATCTATGATTGTTTCGGGATTTCCCATGTAGCGAAAAACTGATTTTCACGTGAGCAGAGCGGCGGACAAAAAAAAGCTAGTCTATAATAATTTCAAGAAACAACTACTTATATGACATTTAAACACAACATAATGAACTCATTTAAATCAATAATATATGCTCTGTTTGCTTATGACATCAGCCGAGTATCGAACCTGTGTATATTTGGCAATGGGCTGTATCGACCGCCCCCACAACAAGCATTCTTCACGAATTGTCGTTAAGGGCATGGGTAGTCATGCATGTCGAACGATGCTGATAAATATTATTTACCTATGTATATCATATTTTATTATAATTTTATTTATATTAAATATATTTTACTTATATTTTTATTATTTTATAATGTATCTTCTATACTATTATAAAATTGTTAAATGTCAAATTTTGTAAATCAAAGATATTATTATAAATAAAAAATTACTCAGATCAACTAATTAAAGGCTTCTGAAATAAAAACCGTTAATGTTGGTTTGTTTTTCGAGCTTCACACGAAAATCAACGGGTAAATTTTCACACACTATAGAAGTCTTGAAATACTATTCCAACTTGAATACCGCAGCATATTTCATCAAAATTGGTCAAGTAGAAATGAAGATACTGCCTGATATTTGTTTCGGTAGGCGCCAATATGGTACGAGGGATCAAGTAAAAATGGTACTTCGACTATATCTATAATTATTTCGGAATTTTTCATCACGCGGGCATAGTCGCGGGCGAAACCTTATTGATTTGTATCTTTATTTAATTATTAATGTTGCACGTAGGAATTTATATATGTAATATTATATTCTTTCAATATCAAGCACGTGTACTGTCCCCAAGTACATCTTGAATGCATTAAACGCATCTTGATACATAAAAAGCAGTGCAAATCATTTAAATAAATCCTCGCCTGCGCATCAGCGCGGCCATAATGTCGCCTCAATTGGCGCAAAGTACGAATAAACTTCTCTTAACGACTGCACCGGGCCAGTAGCTTCAGCTTGACTTGTTTATTGCAACATTTTAATTAAACCTAATTGATGAAGTAAAACGTGGTCGTCTTCCTTCGTCAGTTATGCTTTGGTGGGGGAGGGTTCTTATCAAGGAGTCACTTCATTTTTTCTAAAAAAGGAGTGAAGACTGCAGCCAAAATGTATCAAGAGACCGTCTTGGATCGTATTGTGAAACTTCTCAGCAATACACGTTTTAAAAATGTTCAGTGGACTTTCCAGCAGGACTCTGCACCTGGTCAAAAGGCACGAACCACCTAAGCTTGGCTCGAAACCAACGTTCCGGACTTTATAAGAGCTGAAGACAGGTCCTCGTCTAGCCCAGCTCTGAACCCCTTAGACTATAAATTATGATCAGTTTTAGAGAACATGGCCTGTTCTAAACGATACGCTAACCTTGAGTCTCTTAAGAAATCTCTGAAGCAAGCATTGGCTAAATTTCCCATGGAAAGATTACATAAATCCATAGATTCGAGGCCAGACAGATTAAAGGCCTGTATCAAAGCCAAAAGTGGCCATTTCAAAGAGAATTATTTTTTATTATTTGCTGAAACTTCAATAAATATGTACTATTAAGTTTTATTAAGATTACTTTACTTCATAAAAAAAAATACATTTTCACTTGTAACAGAACTTATGCCTGGACTAGGTATACTACTTAATAGATAATAGAAATAACTCTTTTTCTGCCTATTTCAAAGAGACTTATTATTCCACTTTTGGTACACAACATTACATAAAAGTCTACCTTATCTTTGGGTTTTAAGAAAAAAATAAATGTCAAATTTAGCAACATTTAGTTGACATTTGTTGAGAGTATTTCATTTTTACATGTGTTTTTAATTGTATTTTTTATAAGTTTCTTTTATATATGTCATCATATGATAGAGCAATCACCGTCTTTTCACCAGACGGCCAACTGCTCCAGGTGCAGTATGCCCAAGAAGCTGTCATACGAGGGTCTCCAGTGGTGGGTGTCAAGGGACCCAACGTCATCGTGTTAGCAGTAGAACAGCGAACGGTTCCGCTGCTTCAAGAGGAGAGACCGGAAAAGAAGATTGTGGCTCTAGACGGCCATGTGATGGTGGCCTTCGCTGGACTGAGAGCTGATGCCAGAGTGATGATTACTAAGTAAGGA
This sequence comes from Thaumetopoea pityocampa, assembly GCA_017165845.1. Lineage (NCBI taxonomy): Eukaryota > Metazoa > Arthropoda > Insecta > Lepidoptera > Notodontidae > Thaumetopoea > Thaumetopoea pityocampa. The sequence continues at coordinate 12,217 of WUAW01037912.1, read as the reverse complement.
ACGGGGTACACTGAAAGTGGTGCGATTCGAGGAGCATTTCCATAGAAACTACTAACAAACACACTGGTCGTTCTTTTATATGATAACTAGTTGTTACTCGCGGCTTTATTCGCGAGCATTACCCGATTTGTAGAATAGAATATTCTTTCGCACCCCAATTTATCAGATTAATGCACACGGCTCTGACCGCGTTAATTTCGGTTTTTCGTTACAAATCCCAAAACAATCATTTTTATCCCAAAACAACATTTTTTTTAATTCAAAGATATAAAAAACTTCTCAAATCGACTAATTAAGGGCTTCATAAACCAAATCAGTCAATGTTTGTTTATTTGTTTGTTCGAGCTTCACGCAAAAACCAGTGAGTAGATTTTGGTCAAACTATTACAGTCTTAAAGGTACTATTCCGACTTAAATACTGTGGCATTTATCAAAATCCGTCCGGTAGTATTAAAGATACAGCATGATCCCTGTTTTAGTAGTCGTCGTTAAGGTACGACAGGTCAAGTAAAAGTGGTTCTAAGACTCTTTATATAAATCTATGATTGTGTCGGGATTTCTAATGTTGCGGAAAGCCGACATAGACGCGGGCGGAGTCGCGGGCAAAAACTAGTCACTAATGTATTATTAAAATACTCATAGAGCGCGAATGGAATGCCAGTCGCACAAACTGACACTGGAGGATCCGGTGAGCGTGGAGTACATTGCACGCTACATGGCCGAGGTGAAGCAGAGCTACACCCAGAGCAACGGGCGGCGGCCGTTCGGGGTCTGCTGCCTGGTCGCCGGCTTCGATTACGATGGGAGCGCGCACCTCTTTCAGACCGAACCTTCGGGGTCTTACTATGAGTGGAAGGTACCTTCAGGAATATATTGAAACCAGGTTCCACCCCCGACTTCCGTCCGTACATAAAAAAAAATCATGAACCATTTTTACTTGAGCTCTCATACCATATTGGCGACTACTGAGATGGGGATCAGGCTGTATCATCACTTTTAATTGACCAATTTTGTTGAAAAATGTCGCAGTATTAAAGTTGGAAAAGTAGTTTTAAGATTGCAATAATGTCGAAAATATCTAGCCACTGGGTTTCGCGTGAAGTTTGAACAAACAAACAAACAATCAGACGGGAAGAAAATAAAATATGGTTTCGGTTCCAGAAGCCATTAATTAGCCGATCCGAGTTAGATTTTTTGAAATATGTTAAATGTACAGACAATAATGTTTTACAATTATGCAATATTTATTTTAATATTTAGATTATTAGCTTAGCTGATGCTCACAGCATCCACGGGAGGTTATAGAGTGACGCTATTATTATGCCAGGGCCACTTAGCCCACATACCAGAATCACAAATCTATAGTAGTTCCCTGACTCACGGAGACGTCGTTCGCAATACCCAGTTGCTTCTCGGCTATAAACTCTCCCGCTCCCGCGCTTGACAACAATGTAAGTTGCGCTGCAACACACGACGTCAGCGACATTTTCCACAACCGACCCACATTATTGCCGGGGTGGCCACCTTGATCAGACCCAAGATCGACCGCTTACTGACGAAGCCCTGTGCAGACTACCCGTTACGTACTTGTTGACGTTTTAAATAAATAATTTTACATACGTACACTCAAGCCGATATCCCATAAGGGTAGGCAGAGACCGCAGTAGATACTACATACAGTCACGCCCCTTTCCCATTGGGGTAGGCAGAGACCATTTCTTTCCACCTGCTACGATCGTTAAATGTAGCAGAGTGGCTATCCGCAGCCCACATTTCGCCCCCGCGGGCAACGAGACGTATCGGGTGGCGAACCACGACGCCGCCATTTTATAAGGTTAAAAATGTTCAAATTCCTCATTGCGTTCCCGCGAATTAAGGAGAGGAAAGGAAAAAGGATGAGGTAGGAAAGGTGCATTGAGCAAGGAATATGGAATTTTGGAATAGGACTATAGGATATAGGATACTACTATCTCGGAAGGAGTAGGAAGAGACAGTAGTAGCTCGGGAGGGGGGGTCGCTTACCCGTATACTTAAGTCTATTTGCCGGACAGGCTAAAAGACTAAGTACTCCCCGACCTATGATACATATAAATATTACATTATTGTATTTTTACATATAAATATTATTAGGTATATTAAACTTATATGGTTTTTGGGTTGCTACGATCGACTGGACTAACAACAGCCACGATCGGCCGGTCGATGGCGGTCGACTGGACTAATAGCCGCGATCGGCCGGTCGACAGCGGTCGCCTGGTTGGCCACCGCTGGTCTACTGAGTTTAATTTTAATTAGCAACAAATGCAAAATGATTGCGAAGCTAAAGTGGCATTGGGTGGGGCACATAGCTCGCAGAACGGTCGTTGGGGTCCTGAAGTGTTGGAGTGACGACCTCGTAGTGAAAAACGTAGTGCGGGTCGACCGCTGACTACATGAACCGATGACCTGGTGAAGGTCGCTGGCAATCGGTGGATGCAGGCGGCTCATAGCCGCTCGGTGAGGAGATCTATAGCAGTGGATAACTTTGGGGTGATATGAGGATGATGACAATGTAAACAGATAAATGCATTTGTAAAGAAAAAATATGTACAGAGGGGAGCTTAACTCAAAAATTAAGTTTTCTTCCAGCAAACCTTACATTAAATTGGTTCTTATTTTTGCGTTACTTAATTTTCGTCTATGTGGGCATCTGTGAGCTGATGTGGTGGTGATAATGCATGGCGCGGCCAATTAATTAATAATAATTGACTTTGACTATTAATTTGACTGCACGGATAGCGCAGTGGTTTAAGCGTCCACTGCACTGTCGAGTGTTGTGGGTTCGATCCCCACACGGGACAACAACTTGTGTAATCCACAAATTGATGTTCCCAATCTGGGTGTTCTGTGTTTCCGTTATTTGAATGTTTGTAAAGTCCTCACGACACAGGAATTAATCCTAATGCGGGAGGTATCTTTTAATAAAATAAAGAAAAAATAATTATTATTTACAGGCATGCTCATCAGGCAGAGGCGAGAAAACCGCGAGAGAATTTCTAGAAACACATTACAGTGACAATGTTGTGTCCACGGACGGTGGGGCCATAAAACTAGCGATCAGGACATTGCTTGAAGTAGTGCAGTCAGCGAAGAATAAGCTCGATGTGAGTGCAGTTTACAGACTATGGGCTGTTGTTGGCTTTAAGCAAATTCACTGGAAAGAACTAACTAGCCATCAATGTTAATGGCGAATATATCACTCATCTTAGATTTGTCGACGATATACTGGTCAGATTAACTAACAGACCTGAACATATTGCTGCAAAACGTCAACAGAGTCTCTCAATAGATAGGTCTAAAAACTAAGGAAAAAACAAAAATTATGGTAAATACTCTTGTTCCGTTCCACTCAATAGTCATTCAGGGGTCTATTCTCAAAGCCGTGACGGAATACGTATATTTGAGACGTATGGGCCAATTAAGTCCAATATCGAGTAAAGAGTTCAACAGACGAATCCAGCCCGAATGAGTATAGGTCGAGAAGTAATGTGACATCTTCTCGTCAAAAATACCGCAAAGCCTTTAGAGAAGGTGTAACAGAACAAATTTTGAAAAAAGAACAAACAAAACAAAACAGGAGACACTAGGTCAAACGAGGACACTCTTCGGAAACCACTAGGGTATTGTTGTTATGCAAATCATACTTTTAACGAATATCAAATCACTGCTTTTAAAGAAAATATAAATCAAAAAAAAGCTCTAGGTCATCCAGCAAAGAATAGATAGATTTATGCTCGGAACTTCCCTGTCAGATAAAAAGACACGAGTATGTCCATATTAACAAGTGCGGAATCTTCTAGAATTTAAGTACCCATCTCGTGATTCCAATCACACGGGATTATTCGAAAGATTATTATACCGCGACCACGTGGGAAATACACCTAATTTAATTTAATTTACATCATTATCGTAATATAAAAACTAACACCGTCACATCAGTCTGCACACTTCCACTGTTGGAGATAGGCTTTTTCTAATGATCGCCACACCGCGCGGCTATGAGCCGCCTGCATCCACCGATTGCCCGCGACCCTCACCTGGTCTCTCCGGTCCACCTAATCGGGGGTCTACCTATATTACGCATTTCGGTTCGGGGTCGCCACTCCGGCACTTTAAGACCCCAACATCTATCAGTTCTGCGCGCTATGTGCCCCGCCCACTGCCACTTCAGCTTTGCAATCCTTTGAGCCACGTCGGCGACTCTAGTCTACTAGGGATTATCTCATTACGGATTCTATCTCGCAGGGAAATTCCGAACATAGCTCTTTCCATTGCTTGCTGCGTGACCTTGAGCTTTGTTATGAGGCTCATAGTTAGTGGTCACGTCTCAGATACAAAACACATCACTGGCAAAGATTTTTATTAATAAGTAATTATTTTGTTTGGAAGGTAGCCGTGATGAAAAGGTCGTCGCCGGTGAAGTTTCTAACGCAAGACGAAATCAAGTCATACACAAGCATTATAGCTAAGGAGAAGGAAGAGGAGACGAACAAATAATAAATATTTTCAAACTGATTGCGCCGTTGATATTTGTGGTAGAGGCACAAGATTTTATATTTAAAAGAAATCCTGTATGGGTACCTAACGCAAGTCGTGGTGTCTTTTGGGGTAACTAGCGTGATGGGACCATATTTATCCCCACTATAGGAACACGGACCCTAATCAGAAGGGGGATTAATCCGGAGTCTACTAAACTGGCCTAATGCGTGTTGGTAGACTTTACACACCCATGCGGACATGCAGTACATCGGTGTCTACAATGTAGACTGTACATGAGTGCGAACTGACCCAATGGTACAGGACCGGGTTTGAACTCGCAATCTCTTGATCGTGAATCTTGTCTTGTTTCTTACAATTCGTTCCATCTAAAGGTTGTCTGCAAGAGACCGCTGTCTGCGATAAGACCGCTCAATGTACACTTTTGTATTGTTATGTTGTGTAAAGAATCAGTTATTAATTGGTGTACAATAGAGAGTACTCTATTTCTATCTATCCAGCACCACTGGACCATTGATGTACATCGATGGTACATCTGTTAGGTAACCCTGATATAGGATTGCTACTATTAACTATACAACTAGAGTCGCCGTCGTGGCTCAAAGGGTTGCAAAACTGAAGTGACAGTGGGCGGGGCACATAGCTCGCAGAACCGATGGACGCTGGGGTCTCAAAGTGCTGGGGTGGCGACCACGAACCGGAAAGCGTAATACGGGTAGACCCCCGACTAGGTGGACCGATGATCTGGTGAAGGTCGCGGGCAATCGGTGGATGTAGACGGCTCATAGCAGCTCGATGTGGCGACCATTGGAGGAGGCCCATGTCCAGCAGTGGACGTCTGTGGACTGATATGATGATCTTATTATATTTTGACAAAGTGGTATGTATCGAACCTGATGACTTGCAAGGTGTACATGCCAGCTGTCAAAAA
>WUAW01037911.1:0-17273 GCA_017165845.1 Thaumetopoea pityocampa | reverse complement strand
AGAAAATAATTTATGTCTAATTTCGCTCTTACCGAATGCCCACGCGGACGGAGTCGCGGGCACAGCTAGTATACAATATGATTAAAAGTATACTACTACTACTCCCAGCCGATTTCGGCCACGGCGACCGCTTCAAGTCTGCAGCTGACGGCGTGCGTGTGCCCGCATGTGGCTTACACAGCTTATCTTCTTTGCGAAGACCCTTGAGCACAACGGGCATGTGAGCACACCTTGTTCAAAGTTGTAATTTACTGCCACACGTGGTCGGGCTGTTCTATCTTCGCGTCCGACATCCAGCTCAGAGCAGCGGAAGTTTTCAAAATTTTGTATTTTGGTTTTAATCATATTTCCATATTTCTCTATATTAAAAGTACCTACACCTTTCCTACCTCAACCTCTTTCCTTTCCTTCCTTTTCGTGGGAACGCAATGAGGTTTTTTAATGCTTTTGAACCTTAAAATGGCGGTGTCGTGGTTCGCCACTCGACACGTCTCGTTTCCCGTGGGAGCGAAAAGTGGGCTACGGCTATCCACCTTACTCGTAGCAAGTGGAAAGAAGTGGTCTCTGCCTACCCCAATTCTTCGGTAGTATAGTGGTCAGTATACCCGCCTGTAACGCGCGAGACCGGGGTTCGATTCCCCGCCGGAGAGTCAGGGAAAAGGGCGTGAGTGTATGTATGTATGTATGTAAAAGTACCTAATAAATTGTACAAAAAAAAATGAAAAATATATATCATATATTTGAGGTGATGTGAAAACGTTGTAATCGCATTATCCGCGGCGGCGTTAATACGCACAACGTAATTTGGAACTTTTTTAATACAATCTACGGATTGTATATAGGAAAACATGGTATATAGCCTTAATAATGAACGCACATAGTTGTTTTGCGTAACGTATTCACACATGTAATTGTTGCAAACGATTTTAGTGGAACTTTTACCCTAACTACATGCACGATGAGGTCGTTCTTTGGTTGAGATGAGTGTATTATTGAGTTTGTGTGGTTCGCCATTTTGGTATGCAGTTTGTGTGGATCGTATAGAACAGAATGGTGATGTACCTACGTCAGTACATCTGTTATGTGATGAATTAATGTTTTGTGTGTCTGTTTAATATGTGCAAAGTGTCTGCTGCCATTTCTCTATGTTAGCCCTACATGATAAGTTATTATCATATAAATATATTTATTATTATCATGTTTATATATTTGGCCGCTGAGAGAATGCTTTTCTGACATCTGTCAAATAATACTATATTTTTTTTAATTTATTCAATATTAAGCTAAAATCTAATAATACGTTTAAGTAGACATATGATAATAAAACATTACTTCTATTTAATTTTGTGGTATATTAGTCAATATGTGGTATATTATCAAAATACTTTTATCATGAATTGACACTTCAAAGTGACATTTAATATGTGATTAGGAACTGTCAGAAATGCATTCTCTCAACGGCCGAATTTTATATCAAGTTAGTCGTTTCTTTCTTTTGAGGTGACGAACAGGAAACTGAATCACAGTGAACTGAATTCAACTTCATCAGTGGCTTCGCCCGAGTGGATCACTTTATCATCATCATCAGCTCTTGGAAGCCCACTGCTGGACATGGGTTCCCTCCTCAAAAAGGAGTGACTTGCTGTAATCTCCACGCTGGCCAGGCGTCTTGGAGATGGCTGTAGATTTTGATTGAATGACAGTATAACGTTACTGCCCGATATCCTGGTGGTGGAGGTTTTCTGCAGTAGCAGCAGCACCTCCAGCCTCGATGGATGATTCTTGGAGATGAGACGGCGCTAAAGTGTCTACGCACGTGGCATCCCACACTAAAGGCCGTCCCATCTTCCTGGGAACAAGTGACATACCATCAGGTCTCTTACCATCGCTACGAAATGGACCATTTGGTTCTAAAATTGCAGGTATATTAGCAGCGGTAAGTGCCCGAAGGATAATGTCGGGGAATGTGTCCCGCACTACGCCGGCATGAAAGTCCGTGGTGTCCAAGCCGATCGACAGCCTCGCCACAACGACGGCGATGTGGCGTGTTATAATAGCTTTGAAATTTTAGAAAATAGAAATCGATAATCGACAGGCGCATCACTGATATATTATATAAACATTATTTATTCTTAATTTATTACATAGATGCTTCAATAAATGCTCCAATGGTTTGATAATTTTGAAAGAATGGGTGAGATTCGATTGACGAAACGAATATACCGGACAAATGTGAGTGGAAGTGTTGAAAGAGGGCGCCCAGGAAAAACCTAACTTGATCAAATCAACAACTAGTTTCAAAAAGGTAAAGTTCAGAGCACTCTTAATCGACGAAAGTGTATGAAAAGATGTATGTATGTGGATATGGATGAGGCGAGAGAGGTGTATCAAGATCGTAGTGTGTGGCAAACTGTGGTCTTTTACCCTTATAGGATACCGGTGTGAGTGTATATATGTATGTATGTTATTACATATGTAGATCCATTTTGATATAAAGTAAATTTTGATATATATTTTATTATCATTTTCATCAGACTGTGGGAGTTTACTGCAGGATGTGGGGTTTGCTATAACCTTGGCAGGTGTCTTGGAGATCCAGTATTCTGGTACATCCCTTAGCTGGTTCACTGGTTCTCACAGCACCCACGCGAAGAGATGAAGTGACGCTATCATCACGCCCATATGTCTAATATAATATCTAATCATCCACAGTAAACACCGTCTGACTGCCTGATGATTTTAATACTGTTTCTTTTTAACAAGTGTACTACCGGTACTTTGTCTTCTTCTTTTTGGCGTTATCAATCCCGGCTTCCATTGCCAGGGTCCGCCTTCCTACTAAATTTCCTCCACTTTGCTCGATCTTCGACATCGTCAATCCTAACTCCATTGGGTTCCATGTCCTCGGTCACAACATCCAGTCAGCGCTTCTTAAGGAACTGACGGTACTTTGTATATATTCTAGTTTTTCAATACACGTATAACTCTCATCAAGTGCTACATCACTTTAATTTCCCTCCTAATATGGGCAGTATTGTGAACCCTTAACACCGTGTACATGTCACAAAGCATATAAATCTTGTAGTGTCGCCGAAATACCACCCACTACCACGATTGACTACTTATAATTTGACTCGCGTGATAAAAATTGACAATGTTGACAGTTTCGCTCGCGTGCCGTGTGAATAAAAATGACCGTACGTCTCGTTGCTGATCATGTTCTCACTGCGTTGTGAATTTACTGTTGTTTATATTTATATACTGGCGAATACGTGTGCTATTACGCTAATAAAAGGAAAACATTTAATTTTTTGAAAAAAAAGGCAAAGGTAACGTCACCCTATGATTATGTTGTGTATAATAAAAGTCGATTTCAAAGGAATTTGTATTCGCTGTACAGTCGTTTTGGCTCTAATTGACGTAAGTAACGCAGTTGTTAAAATTTTTGTATGGGAAACGTCGAAAATCGACTTTATAAATTAACCGGGTATGTCTAATGCATTGTTTTAGTGGTCTAAAACTATTTTCGCATTATGGTCTTTCTTATGAAATCAGTTTGTTGCAGATTGGTTGGATGGTTTCAAAGTCTATAGTGGACATAGGTAGAAACAATTTCAAAATATAATTAAATATGTTCCAGTGGTTTGGTCATTTAGAAAGAATGAGTGACATTCGATCGACGAAACGAATATACCGCGCAAACGTGAGTGGAAGTGTCGGAAGAGGGCGCCCAGGAAAACTTACCTTGATCAAAGCAACAACTTGTTTCAAAAAACTCAAGTTCAGCATCCTTAATCGATGAAAGTTTATGAAAACATGTATGGGTGTGGATGAGGCGAGAGGTGTGTCAGGATCATAGTTTGGCAAATTGTGGTCTCTGCCTACCCTTATGGGATACCGGTATGAGTGTATGTATGTATATTTATCTTTGTTGTATTTTCATCTACTTCAAATTACTTTTTTTTAAAAGACAACTCCCGCATTAGGATTAATTCCTGTGTCGCGGGGACTTTACAAACATTCAAATAACGGGAACACAGAACACCCAGACTCAGAACAAGAATTTGTGGTTTACACAAAGTTGTTGTCCTGTGTGGGGATCGAACCCACAATACGCGACAGCGCAGTGGACACTTAAACCACTGCGCCATCCGTGCAGTCCAGATTTGCTGCTGCATCAATTTCATTGTCTCTGCACTACCCAAAGGTTGACTGGCAGAGAATGTTCTTGGCATTAAGTTTGCCTTTCCATATATAATGTATAAAGTGTAGATAAATAAATAAATAAATTACAACCAAACTGATTTTTAACCGTTGCTCTTATCAAAAAAATTTTTATTCCTTAAAATTATTTTCAAATAAAGATTTTTAATGGTAATATGTGGTGTTTAATTCAACTTCGTAAGCCCCTTCGAAAGTAATTTGTAATCGCCGGCCGTAATTCCTTTCTGATTAAATTCACAACAGATTCCGAGAAATTTTAGCATTCCCAATGACATGTCGCATGGGCTTTTGTTTGTTTTATATCGGCGATCGGCGCATTCTGTGGGTCACTTTAATACAAAACATGTTTAGTCATATTTATTTTACGCGAAGGACCCGTGGCACATTCAAATTGAAATGGTATTATTTCGGCGGATAATTTATCTATCTATACTATTATAAAATAGTTAAATAAATAAAATAAAATAAAATAAAATGTCAAATTTTAAAAAATTAAAGATATTTAAAAACAAACTACTCAGATTGACTAATTAACGGCTTCTGAAACAGAATCCGTCGATGTTTGTTTGTTTGTTCGAGCTTCACCCAACAACCGGCGGGTAGATTTTGGTTAAACTATTACAGTCTTAAAGGTACTATTCCGGTTTAAATAATACGCCATGGTTCATCAAAATCGGTCTTTTAGAATTGAAGATACAGCTTAATCCCTGTTTTAGTAGCCGCCGTTAACGAAAGGTCAAGTAAAAGTGGTTCAATAGCTTTTTTTAAATTTTTCTTTAGATTTCCCATGTAGCGGAAAGCCGACATTCACGCGGCCGGAGCCGCAGGCAAAAGCTAGTAAGTATAAAATTAATAAATAATCTAAAATTAAAATTTTGCAGAAAGTATTATTTAACGGTATTTGTTTTTTTTAATTTGTTTTAGTTTTCTGGATAATTTGTCCTTATAATTAACATATTTATTTAGTTGTCATAAGTAACATATTTATTTTACATAAAATATTTCTTTTTTAATTTGACATTAAAACTCCGAAATGCGTCAGCTTATCACGTTTTATCGCTTACTGAGTGTTTTTAATCATTGACTATGCGAAAGTTTCCGCAGTCTTATTACCTTGTAAAATATCATCACACTCCAAATTTTTTAAATAATTTTCCACATCGAAATCTCACCCCTAACGACCAAGATTCGGCGAGGAGCCAACGCAGCATCTCATGCACACCATACACCTCATATTGTACCGAAGTTATCATCATAACTTCACTATGCCCAAACATACTGTAACTGTATCTTACGATAAGCCGTTGACAGCCCTAGCAAACTCCGGAGGATTAGTGATGTGGGTAGCCGGTAATACCCGGGATATCCCGGACAACACGGGAACTATTTGCATACGATTGCAGTTAGACGTCATTGTTGGATTTGAGATGGTGGCGTATCTTAGCCGAGATGCAGTGTTGCAGGTTAGTGCATAATTTTATGTAATTCTAGCCGGGATTAGAATGGATAGGGCCAGATTTCAGAGGGATAAGGGTTGTGTTTGAGATTTATGTATAGAGTCTTACGTGTATTTCAATCTCAAATCTTAAAGCAATCACTTTAGTGGTTAAGTCGTGAAGTAGAGGAAGGGCAATTAAACGCATCTTCGTGTTTATTATATCATTCTAATGTCAGCTCGCAGACGTCCACAGCTGGACATAGAACCACCTCTAATGATCGCCACACTGCTAAGACACAGCTTCATCCGTCGATTGCCCGCGACCTTTGTCCACCTAGACGGGGGTAGACCCGCACTATGCTCCGGTTTGGGGTCGCCACTACAGCACTAAGACCCCAACGACCATTGGTTCTGCGAGCTACGAGCCCCGCCCACTGCCACTTCAGCTTTGCAGTCCTTTGAGCCACGTCGGCTTCTCCAGTTCTTTTGTAAATCCATATATTAGTATAGAAAATCGTGGTCTAGTCATTAGCATACGAAATTCGTCGATGTTTGTTTGTTTGGTCGAGCTTCACGCTAAAACTAGCTGATAGATTTTAGTTAAACTGTTACGGTCTTAAAGGTTTCTGTTTTAGTAGATGTCGTATAGGTATGAGAGCTCAAGTCAAAGTGGTTCCTAGGGCTTCTATGTCTATACTTCTATACTATTATATAAGATTGTTAGATGTTAAATTTTATAAATCAAAGATATTTAAAAAACTACTCAGATCGATTAATTAAACGGCTTCTAAAACCAAATCCTTCGATGTTTTTTTGGTTTATTCGAGCTTCTCGCAAAAACCAGCTGGTAGGTTTTGGTTAAACTGTAAACAGTCTTAAAGGTCTTAAATACTGCGGCATGTTTCGTCAAAATCAGTCCAGTAGAATTGAAGACACAGCTTGATCCCTGTTTTAGTAGCCGCCATTAAGATACGAGATCTCAAGTAAACCCGGTTCTGGAACTTTTGTATAGATTTAAAATTGTTTCGGGATTTCCTGTGTAGCGGAAAGCTGACATTCACGCGGGCGGAGCCGCGGGAAAAATTAGTTTGAAATAATTTCGAATATGGAATGATATAATAAACGACTGATTTTTATGCCCATTTGCTGTGTGGCGCTGGCATAATAATAGCGTCACTACATCTGTTCCCGTGGATGCTGTCAAAAATAGCTGAGGGATGCATCCGGATAATGGGCACCAGCGTCATCCTGTCATTCAATCCAAATCTACTGCGATCATCAAGACGCCTGTCAAACGTGGAGATTATGGCAAACTTATCATTTTCTATGAGGATGCTCAGCAGTGGATTTGTACGGGCCGATAATCATGATGATTTGAGTATGAATTTGCCAGTATCGAGAATTGGCGATTCCATATGTAACATTCGATTCAATCCCTAGGTTAAGCAATATTTACTAATGTCGTGTATGAGTTATCCATTCCAAACTATAATTTAGAATTTAATTCATGGCTTTTTGGAAAAAATGTTAAATTATAAATAACGGCTGGCAAGGGCGCCGCCAGCCGATGGTCCGGGAGGAGCAAGTTATTAAGTTATCGAGATAAAGTTATCGAGACTTGCTTGATCGGTCAAGCAAGTCAAGTGAATGTATTTAGGATTTTGATTTTTTTGCATTTAACTACATTTTTAATCTCGGGGGAAAGGGGGGGGGGGGGGCAACTGTCACTCACCCTTGGCGAGATGTTAGACGGCATTCACCCTTGTGGACCTGCGTCACAGAAGGGCCGTATACAACGGGTTTAAGGGGGTCTTCTGTCAGTTCCCCGAATATCCATCATTTTGTGTCCATGCTACAAATACACACAGTGAAATTTTTTCAGCATAAATTGCTATGGACTTAATTATATAGAACACTAGCTTTTGCCTGCGGCTCCGCCGGTATGAATGTTGGTTTTCTGCTACATGGGAAATTCCGACAAAATCATAGATTTATATAAAAAGCCTTAGAACCACTTTTGCTTGACCTCTCGTACCTTAAGGGCAGCTACTAAAACAGGAATCAAGCTTTATCGTCAATTTTAATGGATCGATTTTGATGAAATCTGCCCCAGTATTTAAGCCGGAAAAGTACCTTTAGACTGTAACAGTTTAACTAAAATCTACCCGTTGGTTTTTGCGTGAAGCCCGAACAAACAAACAAATAAAGAAATAAACATCAGCGGATTTGGTTTCAGAAGCCCTTAATTAGTCGATCTGAGTAGTTTGTTTTTAAATAACTTTGATTTTTGAAAATTTGACATTTAACAATTTTATAACAGTATAGATATTAGCTTTTGCCCGCGGCTCCGCCCGCGTGAATGTCGGTTTTCGGCTACATGAGAAATCTCAAAACAATTATGATTTATATAAAAAGCTTAAGTATCGCTTGCATTCATCGATTGCCTGCGATCTTCGCCAGGGATGCCTCCTGCCCAGGCAGGTCTACATGCTTTCTGGTTCAGAGTCGCCACTTAAGCACTTTAGGATCCCAAATTCTATCGGTTCTGCGAGCTAAGACGCTATAATTCTAGTATAAAGATACATTTTGACCTAAATACTTTACGGATAACACCCAGGTCATTGTTCAGCCTAAGTTAAATTACGCAACTATGACACACAACCGGCCAATTACAATGCAACTTATTAACATAAACATATTTATTATACGCCACGTCAAACGGCGTAGGCCATTGTAAAAAAAAAGTTGCCGAACGTGATTAGAATCGAAGTTGTTTATTTGCAAATAATCGTTGAAAGTGCAACGCCCTTCGCTCACCTTGCGCGGTGTGTGGCGAATTTGAAATGAGAACAATTTCTTAGGGATACCAGTCGCGTTGATGGGGTTTATATGTAACGGTAGTGTGCGGCTTTGACGGATTATTGGAAGCGGAATGTAAATATACTTCTAATTTTTACCCGACCGCGCCAGAAGGAGGATTATGTTTTTCGAGTGTATGCATGTGTGTATATTTTTTTTGGCACGCTCTGTAGCCTAAACAGCTTGATGGATTTTAGCTCGACAGTTGTCGTTAGATTCGTCTTAACCGTGATGAGAGTGACACTGGATATATCAAAATTTAAAATAAATTTTTCATGATTTTTTTCCATAATGTTTTTATTTTTTATTTTTAAGGGTGTTTAAAGCTTAGAAAAAAAAAACTAATAGCTTTGCATGAATTATAAAAAAAGACGAAATCGCTATTTATATTACTCTGTTGGATGAATCATATTTAAGTAGTTTTTAATTCGACCGTCATAGTAATGAGGTGATTCCATCTCCTCCCCGTGGGTACTTTGAGAACCAGCTGAGGGGTGTATCAGGGTAACGGGCAGTAGGCTAGATTAAGACTAAACTATGAATATGGACTGGGGATGTGTAATAAACAATCTAAGGCAGTAGAGTTATCCTGTTATTCAACCAAAATCTACTGCGATCTCCAAGATATCTGCCAAGCGTGGAGATTATGGCAAATGCCTTCCTTTTTGAGGAGAAGATCCGTGTTCAGTAATTGGCTTCTAAGGGCTTGATGCCGATAACGAGGTTGACTTCTTAATTTGTCCGCTATGTGTAATATTGACGTTAAGTATCGTTATGTACACATAACTCAACGTATATACATAACTTAACGTCAATATTACAATATTGACGTTAAGTATCGTTATGTGTAATATTGACCTTAAGTATCGTTATGTGTAATATTGACGTAAAATAAGTTAAGTACATTGAAGATGTAGACCACTACATCATCAGCCTACAACCGCTGGGTCGCAAGCCTTGTCTAGTACCAAATAAACACAGTTTGCAACCCAGAGGTCGTAGGTTCAATCCCGGCCCCGTATCACTGGGTTATTTCTAATTCATGTGCGTTCTATATTGCAGACCCCAATTTATATAACAGGGAAGGAAAACTTCGTGAGGAAACCTGCATGCCTGCATGAGTGTAAAATCTAGCAACCCGTACTAGACCAGCGTGGTAGATTACGGCCTAATCTCCCTTCTGGGAGGGAGAATCAGGGACGTCTGTGCCCCTGTAGTGGGGACGAATATGGACTGGGGATGTGTAATAATTACTGGAGATATAATGTACAAAATAATTATGATAAAATAAGTTTTCTCGCCCTGAGCACATCCTGTCTGCAACAGACATGGAAACACGTATTTATTTAATTACTGAAAATATCATAAATGTATTGAAATCTATACTAATATTACAAAGAGATAAAACCTGTGTCTTTGTTTATGTGTAGGGGGTAATCTCCGGAACTTAATGATTTAGTTCTAAAACTTTTTTCGCTGGTAGAAAGCGACATTATTCCTGAGTGCTATAGGCCATAAATTATATTTATATCATGCATATTAGCCGAGCTAGCACAGTGTTTGTCTAACAAGTTGGAAAGCAATACGATTACGAAGAAATTATAGCGCACGCCCGGGAGAGTTTTCGAGTAGATGGAAAGTCCACGTGAGCGAAGCAGTGGCAGCTAGTTAAAAATAATCACAAATCTAAATTATTAAAAATATAAATAAATATATGTGTGTCTGTCGGTATTCGGGTCGCCTTCAGTCTAATCAGTTAATAATAAAAATTATCCCAATCGCTTTGATGCCCCGGCTCCGGCTGATTGTTCCTTACCTCGTCGAGGCTTTTCTCGCTACCCCCCCTTGTATCAGAAATTCCGTAGTTCTGTAAATGCAATTCCGAGTAAAAATAATAATAAAATTCTGGGTTGGTACTAAACGGCGACATATCTCATAAATAATTCTATAAATGTATTCTGATTAAATCTCTTGAAAGTACCGTGGGAATTTTTAGCGAGTTTTTTTTTAATGTAATGTGTTGCTAGTATTTAAGATTTTAAATAGTATGTCTGATAATCAGAACATGCTTATTTTGAAGGTAATTTTTTTAATTTTATTTATTTATAATTTACTGCTTTTACTTCGCCAGCGTTGATATCTATATAAAATCATTTTTTTCTATTTCTCGGGAACAGTTTTTGTTTTACGGTATAAAAAGTACCCTGTGTCCTTCTGTACCTCTGACAATGTGTGTATAAAATTTCACGATGATCGGTTGAGTAGGTAAGGCGTGAAAGCGAAATAAACAAACTCACATTAACATTTATAATATTAGGATGCATAAAATGTAAATGGCTAAGGTATTTCTATCAGTTTACTTTTGGATTACGCCGAATTTGGATAATATGATATTTGCTTATGCAAACGTCTCCACGAAGATCTTGATAATATTGTCAAATAGTGTGACATTATTATATATTAATAATAATCAATCATCGAATACAATACAAATAAATATTTCAAATATGTTATTATAAAATTATTTAAAATTATCAGACATCATATTATTTTAATTGTTTGACAGATAAGATTATTTCATTGATAAAATTTAAACTAATAATATATTATGATTTAAGTTTATTAATATACACTCGCGCCAGTATCCCATAGGGGTAGGCAGAGACCACACTTTCTCATGTACTACAATCCTGACACGTCTCTCACTACATCCACACTACATATATAACTACATCTCTCCTCGATTAGGGGGCTACGAATTTGACCTTTTTGAAATAAGTTGTTGATTTGGTCAAGGTAAGATTTTCTTGGGCGCCTTCTTTCGACACTTCCAATATTCGACACTTCCAATATTCGACACTTCCAATATTCGATATTCAAATATATGAATATTCGATTTGTCATTCTAATTTCATTTATCATTTCAAAATGATTCAAAAGGGAGCATTTCTTGCTCTACCCTTGTCGCCACATCATACTCGTACTTAAGTCAATGGATGACTCCGTAGGTACTCCGTAAATTTTCACTACATACACATAGCTTTCGTTCTTTTGTCATACTCATGATTCATGATAAGTGTAGGTACCGACGCACCATTGTGAATAGCCGGCCGAGCCTGTTGTGAGACTGATTGACTACTCGTTGCGGTGTGCAAGAAGGACAGAATTCAATTTATTATCTGTAGTAGTCACTCTTGATATCACTATCACACCTTCCATTTCTGAGATCGTAGTTTCTAGTATCAAGATTGTTGAGATCATAAATCTAGTATCAACATACATACATACACTCACGCCTTTTGCCCTGGTTCTTCGGCGGGGAAACGATCCCCGGTCTCCCGCGTAACAGATGGGTATACTGACCACTATACTACCAAAGAATTGGGATAGGCAGAGACCACTTCTTTTCACTTGCTACGAGAAAAGTGGCTATCAGTAGCCCTCTTTTCTCCCCCGCGGGAAACGAGACGTGTCGGATGGCGAATCAGGACGCCGCCATTTTTAAGGTCCTAAAACGTTAAAGTTCCTAACTGCGTTTCCACGAAAAGGAAAGAAAATAAAGAGGTTTACGTAGGAAAGGTGTATTGAGCAAGGAATATGGAATTTGGGAAAAGGACTATAGGATATAGGATACTACCATCCCGGAAGGAGTAGGAAGAGACAGTAGTAGCTCGGGAGGCCGGGGTCGCTTACCCGTATACTTAAGTCTATTTGCCGGACAGGCTAAAAGAGCAAGTACTCCCTGACCATATCTAGTATCAAGTTTAGTATAATTATTTGATACTTTTAATAAAAAAATAAATAAAATAATAGTGTCACTCCATTTCTTCCTGTGGGTGCTGTGAGAACCAGCTGAGAGATGTGCCAAGACAACGGGCGGCAGTGTTATACTGTTATTCAATCAAAATCTGCCGCCATCTCCAATATGTTTGATAAGCGTTTTTGCGTATATTTAGTCCGTATGTTTCGAGGTCGCGTTTAAATCTTTTAATTTTGACGTGTCTTAACAAAACTGACAGAACCAAAATTGTAGCTATCTCGTTTTGGTGATTCAGATTAGAAAAACATAGGGAGAGACTAAATTTAGTTAAGTTCTGTTACAGCTGAATTACCCCCAATATCACATAATCTATCGTTCACAACTGAGAGAATAACAATACTCCGCAATGTGTCTAGTGATCGCTTAAAATAGACCAAGGTTCGATTCCGAGCTAATTCGAACGATACGAGGAACGAAGAGCCCTACTTTATGACTTGGAGAATATATTTTGATCGCTTTCATGGGCAATTAATGTCGATTTAATTGCTTTATAGCTGACAGGTTAAGGCTTGAGGTACCGACACGGTAGAATGATTGCTATTTTCAATAAAAAAATCTTTTAATGACCGAAGCTATTAAAATATTCATAATTGACGACTAATTGGCACAGTGGTATTGTCCCTACTTTGTGAGTCGATGAGTCCCGGGTTCGGACTTGGTTTAGGCAAACTTTCTGTGTTGAGCACAAATGTTTATATCCAAGTCATGGATGTATTTATCTATGATATATAAATATGTGTATGTATATCGTTGTCAATGTGTATGTTATCGTTGTAGTGGCAATGGGCAGGCCAAATAGCGCGAAGATCGGATGGCCGATGGGGCAAAAAGGTCCTTGAATGGAGACCACGTACTAGCAGGCGCAGTGTGGGACGGCCACCTACGAGATGGACCGACGACCCGGTGAAGATCGCTCGGTCTCGCTGGATGCAGGCGGCTATTGACCGGTCGCGCTGGAATTCGATTGGAGAGGCCTTTGTTCAGCAGTGGACAACTGTGGGCTGAAATGATGATGATGATGATGATATCGTTGCCTAGTACCCAAGGTACAGGGAATTCTAGTTTGGAGCTAGATCAATGTGTGCGAATTTGTCCAAAATATTTTCTATCTATACTATTATAAAATTTTTAAATGTCAAATTTTCAAAAATCAAATATATTTATGATTTTGACACAAACTAATGTTTCCTGAATCTGGGTATTAAAAAAACTTGACTGTATTATCAAAAAGAGTCAGTTTTATGTAATATTCTAGACAGTTCACTCATACGAGTATTTCCTGTATCTGGGTACTATACAACCTGAATGTATACCTCTTTATTGTAAGCAGGGAGCTTTAGCTCCTAAGATTCACCCTGTAAAGACATGCAGGATGCTGCGCTCTTTACAATTCACCCGAAAAAACTTTACAGTAAACTATGCTACGTCATGATATCAAATACAAGTAACCTTATTTACGAAATTTTAATATTTATTAAGTCCAGTTAAAATATTAGTTAATCGTTTACGTGGGATTTGTCAATAAATATTCTAGTACAGTCCTTCATAAAAAAATAGGCACATTGATCTCAAGATCTCCTATCTTAAGATTATGGTAACCATTCATGTTTTATGAATACATAGAAGCAGAGATAGTTTAGTAATATGACCATGCTTACCAAGTATTATTTTTTGAGTTCGAATCCAAGGCCTGTGACTCTTCGAAACCATGCGCGTATTAACCTCTTAGACGGGGCTGAATGTTGCGCGTTTGTCCGATTCACACCGGGCACAGGCGTATCAAAACAAAGACCACGTATTTGGTCTGTATATTGTTAACAGTCTTATAAAACGATGTGAAGACAGAAATTGTGAAACAAAACTGTAAACGATCGTTTAATACAGATGGTGAGCGAGTGTTGTACTAGAATGAGCAAATATACTGGCACGTCATTCAGTCAGATGATATACATGAACGCCACTATAGTGGTGCGTTATTAGAACGATGACACCCACGGAAGCCACTATAGTGGCGCGTCATGCCTGAGAGGTTAATAATTTAATAATTAATTATCACTCGGTTCAAACGATGAAGGACAAAAACGTGTAGTAACCTACAAGCCAGATAAATTTTCTGGAAGACGTATGTGTTAGCGTAGCGGATTACAGATTATAGATTACAACCCGTACCCTACAGTGGAACAGCGATGTGTTGATGAATGATGAAGATGAATAATAATGATAACAATAGCCTTTATTTACAATCCCTCACACACCTATGCTAGAAAGCAAGACAACCTTTAACGTATCAGTGTCAATTGTATTAAGTTAAAAATTTATGAAGATGAATACATAGTAGCAAATGAAGTATGACATGAACCAACGTATCCTTATCTGTTTGTCCATCTCCTAAACAGTATTAATGAATAGTAAAAATATCTACATATGGGGAATTTTTCAAATTAGCGAAAGCGAAATTTAAGAAAAATATTCGAACAAAAAATACATACAACACGCTGGCATTTTATGAGAGTAGGCAGATATTACAAGCTACATCCACTTTAATGGATATATTTTTAATACAAGGTTGGTGCAGAGTTAAGAGGCGTTTCTTTGACGTGCTATATAATTTACAATGTTTTATAAATTTAGAATGAAATTAACCTTCTACTTTTAGATTATAAAAATGCGTATCGCTAATCATACTCATATTTCTACATATTATGTTGTACCATTGAATAAAGATGGAATGGAATTTCGCGATCTCAACGAACTTATCAACACAATCACCAAAAGTCGACGCAGGGAATGGTTTGCCCGTTTCAAATCTGGCGACACTAGCTTCAATGATAAGCTAGAAAGAGGTCGACCATCTGATTTCGATGAACAAGTACTTTTGGCAGCCGTGAAAAGGGACGAAAGCATGACAACTCGAATACTGACTGACAACTTCAATGTGGATCATTCAACCAGCGTTTGTCGTCTCAGAAAGCTTGGAAAGGTATGAAAATTGGCTGGCCGGGTTCTGCACGAACTCAGCGCCAACTAACATGTCCGAATTTTCACCGATTTGATTTTTTCTCTAAGAACATATGACGATATCGTTTAAAACGCTAATAACGCTTGATAATTATGCACCAATCTATTATATTTTCTACCCGCATGAAGATGATTATAATTATTGGCCTGTTTAGATATCAAAATGTCTGTATCTATTCAAATGCACATGTAATAAAAACTTGGCTTATAAATTGGTAATCGATACTACATTATCGATTTCACTCGGTACAAACATCGATCAGAGCGGTGCATACTTAAGACAAAGCTCAAAGCTAGATGCAATGGTCGTGCGTGCTCCCGGATGTTGGGGACCCAGTGTCTCATGAATGCGGTTAAGCTGTGATTATGTAACAACGGAGCGAAGTTGGGTAATTCTATGAAGATGTAACTAAATTAGGAAGTATCTTTTGTGCCAGCTTGCTAATGGTTGAAATACATATATACACTTATGCCGGTATCCCTTAAGGGTAGGCAGAAATCATAGTTCGCCACATATCACGAACTGGATACACTTCTTTCCCATCATTCACATTCATATATCTTTTCATACACTTTCGTTGATTAAATCCTACGAACTTAACCTTTTTGAAAGAAGTTGTTGATTTGATGAAGGTAGGTTTTTCCTGATCGCCCTATTCCGACATTTCTGTCCACCTTTGCTTGGTATATTAGTTTCATATTTCGAATCTCACTCATTCGGTCTAAATGATCAAACTATTGAAATAATAAATTATAATGTTTCATCATTATTTTCATCAGTAAAGCTGTATCTCAACGTAAGGTTTTGAAGGGCGAGACGGTGCCAGATTATTGATACATATAGCATCCCATAATGTGAAGGCCAGCTTATCTTCCAAGATACAGGCGTTATATAGTCCAGTTTCGCATCATCTTCTATTTTAGCAAAACAGAATGTTTGCTTTTAAAACTACCAGCAAGTTAACTTTAGTAAGAGTTCGACGAATGATGTCGTTGGGTTCTCCTCTCCTGATATGAAATTCCGTAATGTCCGTTCCGGTCTACCGTCTAAATTAAATGTATTAAATAATATGCAAATTAAAAAAAAAATGTTTTAATTATAGTATCACTTCGAAATTATAAATGTATAAAAATTGTCAACTAATCTTCGTCATCAACCCATCAACCGTCACATTTACTGCATAGCAAAGGTCTCTCAAAAGGTGCAAAGGTCTCTCCTCTCAGTCTCCTCTCAGAATGAGAGCGATTAGACTATACTCCACCACACTGACCTAATTCGGAATGGTAGTAACTTATTAATACGTAGCTAATTTCAAAAATACAGAGGTTTCAAACTGAAATCTAATACTGGATTTGAACTCGAAATCTAAAACTTAGCATGCATGATTATACCACAACGCAATCACTGCTACTTTCTTCGTAACCAGT
Organism: Thaumetopoea pityocampa; assembly: GCA_017165845.1. Classification (NCBI taxonomy): domain Eukaryota; kingdom Metazoa; phylum Arthropoda; class Insecta; order Lepidoptera; family Notodontidae; genus Thaumetopoea; species Thaumetopoea pityocampa. The sequence goes on along the minus strand of WUAW01037911.1, from coordinate 486 downwards.
TCTAATTCCTAAATCAGTATGTTCACTACAGCGAATATTCTCTATTAACCATACAAAGTCAAGCAACAGAACAATCATTTTAAATGATTCAACATATGGTCCAGTATAGTACCAAATTTATCGTTAAATTTAGATCGCGATTAGCGAGCAATGAAATACAGCTTATATCATTGCTCGCTAATCGCTCCGCTGATAGGAACCTCCAGCCTTATCCTACGCGTCTGAATGCGGTACAGACTCGCGTACATACAAACATACACTAATAAATACACAAAGCGGGAAGAATTCTAATAAAGGAGTGTTTCTAATGCGCATTGGGTTTTTCACGACCTTCGTGAGATAGTCGTGTGGGAATTTTGGTTGACGAATTTTATGTAACCTTATTATTAATTCATAATTTCTTCATCTTTTTTTACAATTTCATCATCATCATCATCATTTCAGCCCATAGCTGTCCACTGCTGAACATAGGCCTCTCCAATCGAA
>WUAW01037910.1:8308-18821 GCA_017165845.1 Thaumetopoea pityocampa | reverse complement strand
ACATTTCGAATTATAAAATACAAAATACGCTGAGTGTATTACAAACGTTCTTCCACACACACGTGCTGCACCTATTAAAGCTACTTTTAAAGCTACTTTCCATAAACGAAACAATTTTTATAATGAAATCACAAAATTCATTTGCCATCCGCTGGACTTCACTCAGTATTATTAAGTTATATAAAACACATGTTATATATAAGTATATAAGTAGTCTCTTCCTACTCCTTCCGAGTAGTATCCTATATCCTATAGTCCTTTTCCTAAATTCCATATTCCCTGCTTAATACACTCGGTTCTCAGACTTTTTATATAAATTAATGATTGTTTATGGATTTCCCATGTAAATCAGAGGAAAACCGACATAAACACGGGCGGAACCGCGGGCAAAAGCTAGTGTTTATTATTGTTCACTATTTTGACAAGTGATACATAAAATAAACAAATATAAAACTTTAATGATGCTTCACTCGATTTGCCGCCGAAAACTCCCAACAGCCAGTGGTACTTACTGTACTGTGATAAAAGTTACATAGGACACAAAGTATTAAGCAATTTGACAAATTTTCATTTTACGAAAATTTTCCCGCAACATAGTATCATCTCTGTGTCGCGTACAGTCGGTTAAATTATACGCTCTAACGATGTGGAAGATAAATTTTGCGGATCCCTTTCCAGTTTACGAGGTCCAACGTGAAAGAGCGTGTGTGCGGTTGCCTTAACACAGATATATGGGCAGGAGCGACGCTCACCGCCCGAAAGAAACTCTTCAATAAGGTGTTTCCGACCTCGAAATACTTGGCGTGGTAATTTTGTAAGTTTTGCGTTCAAATTCCACCTTTATTTGAATATAATAGAAGCCTTGTTATATTTTATGTATTTTCCGAGGTGTTTTATTTAGAACTCTATAAAATATACATACATACATAAACTCACGCCGTTATCTTATAGGGGTAGCCAGAAACCATAATTTGCCACATACTACGATCCTGACATAGCTCTTTCGGCTCATCCAAATGTATACATCTTTGCATACATTTTCATCGATTCGGGGTACTAAGAACACGACCCTTTTGAAACAAATTATTGATTGCATCAACGTAAGTTTTTTTTGGGCGCTTCTTCTTGATATTTCCACTCAAATTTGTCAGTTATATTCGTTTTATTATTCGAATCTTACTCACCCTTTCGAAATGACCAAGCCATTAGAGATACTACTAGAGAGTAAGTATTAATGATAACCCTATTAGAATCTGTTCAGTAGTTTTGCATATTGTCTTAATGTACACATTATCACTAACAATTCTATTATGTACTAGCTGTTCTCCATAATTCGTCTCACGTGCTCTAAATATTTGACGGTTATTAGATTTTTTGGTGGTAACTTTGCTCATAATTCCTACAGTTTTTAAATTTTCACTCAGGAGCTTTAAACATTTTCAAGTTAAAAAGTTTACTATTTGATATAGCTATATACTCTAGAAATTATTTTATTTGCCAATGAAATTATTCTCAAAACTGATTCAGCCATTTTGGAGATTAGCCGAGACAAACAAATAGAGACAAAAATTTTATTATGAATTTTAATAAGTGATTTGGATTTTGGTAACGTGCAAATAGCCATATGTGCCTAAAAATCCTTAATTCGAAATCACAATTATTTTTATTTATTTATTTATAAATTTATATATAATTTATATATAAATAAAATTGTTAAATGTCAAATTATCAAAAATCAAAGACATTTCAATACAAACTACCGAGATCGACTAATTAAGGGCTTCAGAAACCAAATTCGTCGATGTTTGTTTGTTTGTTCGGACTTCACGCAAAAACCAGTTGGTAGATTTTGGTCAAATTATTATAGTCTTAAAGGTACTATTCTGACTTAAATAATGCGGCATGCTTCATCAAAATCGGTCCAGTAGAATTGAAGATACAGTTCAATCCCTGTTTTAGTAGCACATGAATTTCCCATGTAGCGGAAAACCGACATTCACGCGGCCGGAGCCGCGGGCAAAAGCCAGTTTATTTATATAAATAGACTTAATAAATCATTTTCCAAAAGATATTTTCAATCGTTTCTTTCCTTACACAGCTTTTTCTGTATAACATATGCATATAACTTTCACAATTCATCCACACCCTCGAGACATGAGCGACGTAATGTAATAACTTCCTGAATATTGACGTAAGATGGGGACCTTGTGTTTTTTTTTCTTCTCAGATTGAAGACACCGTGAAATATGACATTCATATGCGGTAACATTGAAACGTATATTTATTAGAAAAAAAAAACATTTTTTTTTCTCATATTCGCGTTTTTATATTCTTTGTGATAGATTTTCGAATACTTGTTCCGTTTGACAACTATATCCGTATGACTAGGTGCTCACAGATTTGCTAGATCTTTATCTATCATTTTGCTAGATTCTCTAGTTCAAAGGTTCTCAAACTTTTTTGTCTGGTAGACCACTTTTAATGTTTTTACCCAAAAGGGTGGACCCACAAAGCGTAGTTAATTAAAATTTTTTTTGCGAATTTATCAACATCAAATGCGGTTTTGACAGTTGGTGTGGGCCCCTTACGGGTCATCGTCGACCCCGGGGGGTCGATATAGACCACTTTGGGTGTCAATGCTCTAGTTCAGGGATTCCCAAACTGGGTTCCGCGGAACCTAGGAGTTCCGTAGAATAGTCATCAGGGTTCCGCCAAAATTATTTATTATTAGCTATTAAATAATACCACGGTTACAAATATTATTTTGAAATAGGGCAATATATGTGATGAGAAGGACTCATTACTTTTATGTAAATAGGTAGGTAGTTAGCAAGCATTCAGCCCGGACTGTGTATGGCCCATCAGCAAACGTAGCCAGAGACACATTAAAATTAAAACTTAATTTAAAAATAATGTGTTTCAATTATATTACACATTTCTTAAAAAAAAATGTTCGTATATAAATTTCAGTGTTAATTTGTAATCATTTGATATGGGGTTCCATAAAATAAAAGGTATTTGGTTGGTGTTCCGTTATATTTAAAGTTTAGGAACCCCTGCTCTAGTTAATTAGCTGAAACAACCTCAGTACTGTATAAAATAATTATCGATATCATCATTAGCTCGCGGAAGTTCACTACTAGACATGGGCCACCTCCATAAAAAGGGGGGATTTGCTATAATCTCTACGCTTCTCAAGCGTCTGGAAAATCACAGTAGATTTTGGTTGCATGAGATATCGCTGCTGCTCGTTATCCTGGTATATCTCTTATCAGTCAATTCCACTGCGATGTCCGAGACACCTGCCAAATATGGAGATCACAGCTAATCCGTTCTTTTTAAGGTGGAGCCCCATGTCCTTCAGTAGTGGACTTCCAAGAGCTAACAATAATTATGATGATAATGATTAATATATTATCTGTGGCGGCACCATCGAACACACACAGGAACTTATAACGAAAACATTCCCAAAAGTTTTTAACGTCCAGCACGTTTTACCAAGTAGAATTCAAAATCAAAGTAAAAGTACCGAAAGTAGTGCATAAAGAATGAACGAAACGTCAAACCTGTCATAAACATCGGCGTTTTTTTTTAATAATATGTTTCGGAAGCAGACTTGACCAATAGCAGGCCATGGCTTTCTTTTTTTTTCAAACTTCTGACATTAAAGTGGCACTGTAATTATAAAAGCTAAACTATTCTCTTTTTAAATAATATGTTTTTGAGACAGGCTTGACCAATACCGGACTATGGTTTTCTTTATTTTTTTTTTCAAACTTCTGACATTTAAGTGGCACTGTAATTATAAAAGTTAAACTGTTCTCTTTTTAAATAATCCGTTTTTGAGGCAGGCTTGACGAACACCGAACAGTATTTTTCCGTTTTAAACTTCTGACATTAACATGGCACTGTAATTATAAAAGCTAGACTAATTCAGCATCGCACTGTAAAACACGTATATTTACGAGTCACTCAACTGTTTATGAGTTGACATAAAGTGTGTAGTCCACACACTAATTATCGTCGGTGTGCAGAATGGCGTCACCGTGCGAAACACGCGAACATAATTTTCAACATACGTGAACGGTTAGCGTTTAATGTAACTTTTATTGGAGTGAACTTACATTGTTGTGTGATGCCGGCATAATAATAGCACTTCTCTTCTTCTTCTTCACCACATCTCTTCTCTTAGGTTCTGTGAGAACCGGTTAAGGGATGTACCAGGATATAATAGGCAACAGCGTTTTCCTGTTATTCAATCAAAAACTATTGCGATTTCTATTAGGTCTACCAAGCGTGGAGATTGTGGCACAACCCACCTTTTTAAGGAGCTATGGCCAGCAGTGGACTTTCAAAGACTGATGATACTGATACCTTACATATTTATGTGAGATTACTCCGCGCATCGGCTAAATATCGTGACGCAAATGCCATAAAAATGTAATAAAATGGAATATAATTTGGAAAGCTGACATCAAAAGATGGGAATAATGACACCAGTTAATATTTCAGGTTAATAGCGATATGCGACTATGAGTCATCGTCATTATCATCAACTCGTAAAAGTCCACTGCTGGCCATAGGCTTCCTTCTTAGAAAGGAGGGATTTGCCATAAACTCAAGGCTTGGCAGACGTCTTGGAGATCGCAGTAGATTTTGATTGAATAACAGGATAACACTGCTTCCCATTATCCTGGTACTACCCTTAGCTACCCTTTCCTACCCTTAGCATCTACACGACGATATGGAGTGACGCCATTATTATGCCTGCACCACAGAGCATAGTAATAGCAACTATGAATAATATAAATGAATTCACTCGAATGAACAAATTAATCGAATAATTCGAATGGATATATAATCATTCGAATTAAAGGCGACCAAGACTTTATTAATTAATAACCATTATTCGGATAAAGAAAATAGTATATTATTAATTTTACATTCAAATTGGAAAATAAGTAGTTCCTAATAAATCGAACGTTTGAACGTTGAACTGAATTACTAAATTCATTAAAGGTAATACTCGCTTGTTATTCTATGTCGTAATGCTCATAAATATACTATCTGTCAGACACATAATATATTTATGAGCTGCCACAGAAAACTAGCCCGAATGGTTTTATGCGAGTATCTTATATTATCAACTGCTACAGTTCTTCTTCTTCTTTCTTAATTTATAGCGTTTGACCGATTTGGTACAAATAACCGTTGTGAAAGTATCATAAACTTAGGGCCAGTTAGCGATGTAAACAGATTTTTTTCAGTGAAAAGGCAACAAGTTCTTCAACAGAATGCCTTAAAGAACGGTCGGATATAACTTTTAGGTTAAAACTCTGTGTCAGATTCCTACGTCTGTTCCCTAAACCTTTGTTAGCTTTCTCCTCATTCATATTTTTTCGTCTTAATTAAACAATAGATACTAAATATTTTACATACTTTTTCTATTATCTAAGACCATTATCTAAGACGCCTCCGCCACTTTGTTATTATATTATAAACTAGCTTTTGCCCGCGGCTCAGTCTACGTGAATGTCTCTTTTTATTAAATTTATATAAAAAGCCTAAGATCCACTTTTACTTGACCTCTCGTACCTAAGCAACGACTACTAAAACAGAGATCAAGCTGTATCTTCAATTTTACTGGACCGATTTTGAAGAAACATGCCGCATTAATTATGTCGAATACCTTTAACACTGTAACAGTTTAATCAAAATCTACCCGTTGGTTTTTGCGTGAAGCCCGAATAAACAAACAAATAAACAAACATCGACGGATTCGGCTTCAGAAGCCCTTAATTAGTCGATCTAAATAGTTTGTTATCAAATATTTTCGATTTTTGAAATTAAATTTATAATAGTATACACATAGATAGAGATCAGATATATACGTATATACCAACATACCCCACATTCATACATTTTAAAGGTACATATCACAGTACATATATCTGTACAGTGTATGCGGTACGCTCGATGTCTGAGCGATACGACCAGAGATTCAACAGATTACCAGCGTCAAGTAAACTACTTGCCATCATGCTGAGCTTGGTTTCCATTTGGTAGTTTTTTATTTCTGTAGTTAACATGTAATGATCCCTATCTTCCTTTCTTTAGATAGATAAATAGATAACTCTTTATTGACACACCAAAAACAATTGATTACAGAAAAATATATACGAAAAGAGTTACAATGAGCGATCTTCCTTCCTTTCTTCGTTCCTCCTTTTCATTCTTTCTTTCTTTTATTCTTTCTTTTGTTTTTTCTTTCGATCAGCAGCTACAGTTCTCGTCTCATTGTTGCGTCACCTAACTGCTAATGGTTTGACATAAAAAGCGTTGTCTGACGGCTATCGAAGCGGTAGTTATGACGCGATACAACACGCGAACACGCTACCGTCAGACATTCACGTTCGTTAATTAGTATCGACAGTAATTGTAGGGTTTTCACATAATAGAAATTCTATTATTATGTTATAAATAGGTATTTTATTTTTTCTGTTAATTTTTTTTTTTTGTTAGCCTATCTTTCACTTATTAACGGAATAGTGGATCGACGCAGTTTTTTACTCACGTTTGAATTTAAGTTTTGAAGTTGTAATTGGATTTTATAAGGGTGACAAAATCTACTATTTGACCCAAAAAAGATGATAAAGAAAAATGTACACTGCTATTATTAGTACAATGTATAGTTTAACTTAATGTACAATTCCTGTGGTAGAGCATAAATATGTAGACTACGCGGTCAAAACTGCTGTAAAAACCTAGTATAATCACCCCTTGCGGTGCTTGCGGTTAATACCTTTCAACTGTAATTTTAGTTCATTATTGAATAATAAAACAGAGTGGGTTCCTCGCTATGAAACAAAAAGAAGACGAGGAAGACAGCACAAGAGGTGGTGCGACGAGATTCAGCAAACTGTTGGTCCAATGTGGCTTAGGGTGGCACGTGATTGAGCAAAATGGAAAGCGCTGGAGGAGGCCTTTGTGTCAAAAGTACACGTTGACCGGGACTGAAGTGCAGAATATTTTAAACTATATTTCTATTGTATTTGTAAATTGGTCAACTAATAAAGGCTTATTATTATTATTATTGACTAATAAAGTTCAGTGTTTAGAATATGACTCTTAATAGACTTGATCACACAATAGATGCAATGGAATCACAAAATAACTGTGCTGTCCTTTTCGCGGAAATATCTCTCAATCTATTATCACAGCACCCAATGGATGAATTGAAGCGATGTCATTAAGTATACCATTATTATAAATTTCGCAACCGCCTCTGTAGCGTGTACGGAGAGATTAAATTTTCTTAATAACTTTATGCCAGGGCCGCAGCATATATGAAATAATTAAATGTGAATTTTTTAATGGTTTCAAATTGGCCATACATTTTTTATTATTTTGATATTCATTTAACTGCTCTTATGCATGCATTTATGTAAAAAATTAAAATGGCACACAGCGACAATACCAAATTTGGTCGCAGAGAAAGTGTTAATGTGACAACCCTACATGTAAATGACCATGCGCCTTAATTAACTTACACACATCGAACGCGCGACTCTAAGTGCATAAATTTAATTAAATGTTTCTAATATCTTGAAAGAGACATATTCGCTTGCAAAAATTATACTATGATGACAATTACAACGAATTTGGGCAGAATTAGAATATAAGATATGTCAATAATTTTGGAATTGCAAAAAAACTAATAAAAAATTGTTGAAGGAACTCGATTATAATGAAGTTACAGAAATATGTTCCTGTACAAATTATGACGAGAACTACTTAATATACATAAATAATTACATAAAAAACACTTCTCTTTATCAGTTACATATATTTACATACACATAGGCACACACGCACACACACCCATACAAAATTTTGCATGGTAACTGGGGTAAAGTTGATAATATATACTATTATAAAATTGTTAAAAATCAAATTTTCAAATATCAAAGATATTTAAAAACAAACTACTCAGAAAGTTGATCGAAGTTTCTTAATTTTTATATTAGTAGGGTAATCAGAGGTATTGTATTGGGGATATGTTTATAGTATAGTATTTCCGTAATATTTTGAGAATCGTGGTAACGTGGTGAACAAAATCTCATTTCAAGTCTGAGAGTCGAAAAGTCTCGGGTTCAATCCCCGGCTAGCACGCTAATATTACCGTGGTTTCTCCGAGTTTCAAAAAGCACGTAAGACTGTGTGTCCAAGTTGTTGTGTCAAAAACGTTGATCGTTAGCCGGAATTGTGGGGGCTTACGGGGATGACGTCAGATGATAATCATCATCATAATTATCTTCAGTACTCCTCCAGTACACCTCCCCCACTCCCATAATTTGGAAGGGGATTAGGCTGTAATCTACCATGCTGTCCTAGTACGGGTTGGTAGACTTCACACACCTAGGCGGGCATGCAGGTTTCCTCACGAAATTTTCCTCCTCCATCAAATACGTTGGTGTCTACAATGTAGACCGTACATTAATTAAAAATAACTCAGCGGTACGGGACCGGTATCAAACCTATGATATTTCGATCGCAAGCCATATCTAGCACCACTACTTCACCAATGTACTTACACCAGTCTAGAAATGAAATAAGTCACCTTAATAACCACATCCTCTGCATTAAAACGGAAGATCCTGACGGAAAATGTCGAGAAACTGCTAGGTCGACAATGTATTTCCTTACAAATATATACTACCCCTTAAGTCAAACTTCTCCTTTTTAAAGGAGAATGTATTGTGATCCATCATTTGTACTTGTTTTGTTTATATTACTCTGAATAGTTCTTCTATGTATATCAATGCATTGTTGTACATATTATCTATTGTAATGGCATTGATAAGAGTAACAGTGGAGTTTCTGGTCCGTTCTTCTCCTCTGAAACAACTTTCCGAGCGGGTGGTAGATACTTGACTATTCATAAGTACCTGTTGGATTTACATGGATAAAAAAATTTTGACTTTCTATATTATTTTAGCCTATTAGCCAAGAAGAAGAAGAAGAAGAAGATTAAAAGAGAATCATACAATAAATGTATATCAACGTGACTCGAATCTGTTTCCGGTACAAGGAAAACCAATATCCGTTACCGTAAAACGGTAACGCCGCCTATAAACATTACACAAACATAATCATTTCGTGTTTGGGACGCTGCTGTCGGCCGACCGACGGCCCAACAGCACCATTGTACAAAAACAATTTATAGACAATTAACATTGTTACTTCGCCGTTATTCACGGTACTTTGAAATTTTATTGCGCGATGTTAGAACATCACAAAATTGTTTGAATTTTTAACCGTTAAGTCATCATCCATATCACACACTGATATAAAAAATGAGGAAGTACATGGGTTTAGAATGAAAGGTGGCAGTCTCATTTTAAATAATTGTTTGAATAACAGAAAAATATGTATATATTCTAGCTTTTGCCCGCGGCTCCGCCTGCGCTAATGTCGATTTTCCGCTACATGGGAAATCCCGAAACAATCGTAAATTTATATATATAGGAAGCCTTAGAAGCACTTTACTTGACCTCTCGTATCTTAACGGCAGCTACTAAAACAGGGATTAAGCTGTTTTTTCAATTCTACTGGACCGATTTTGATGAAACGTGCCGATGTATTTTAATAGAAGTAGTATGTTTAAGACTGTAACAGTTTAACTAAAATCATAGATTTATATAAAAAGCTATTAACCACTTTTACTTGACCTCTCGTACCTTAACGGAGGCTACTAAAACAAGGATCAAGCTGTATCTTCAATTCTACTGCACCGATTTTAATGAAACATACCGCATTATGTAATTTAGAATAGTACCTTTAAGACTATAATAATTTAACCATTTAATTTAACCAAATTTAACCAAAAAATACCCGCCGATTTTTGCGTGAAGCCCGAATAAACAAACAAACAAATAAACATCGACGGATTTGGTTTCAGAAGCCGTTAATTAATCGATCTGAGTAGTTCGTATATAAATATCTTTGATTTTTGAAAATTTGACATTTAATACTTTTATAACAGTGTATAGATATGTTAAATTTTACAATTTTTTTTTACAATATTTAAGCCAGTAGTAGTATAGTGGCAGTGATCGTACTTTCTGTGCCAATGAGTTCCGCGTTCGAATTCTGGTAAGAACAAACTTTGTGTGATGAGCACGAACGTTTGTATCCGAGTCATGGCTGTATTTATCTATTTATATGTTATATTTCTTTACATATATACATACATACACTCACGCTGATATCCCATAAGAGTAGGTAGAGACCATAGTACATACTACATACATATTGTACATAAAGTCATGCCTCTTTGCCATTGGGGTAGCCAGAGACCACTTCTTTCCACCTGCTACGAGCGTTCAATGTAACAAACCGGCTATCCGCAGCCCACATTTCGCCCCCGCGGGCAACGAGACGTGTGGGGTGGCAAACCACGACGCCGCTATTTTATAACATTATATTTATAATAATAATAATAATATTCTGG
>WUAW01037909.1:0-18817 GCA_017165845.1 Thaumetopoea pityocampa | reverse complement strand
TATATATAATGTGTGTGTATATATAAAAAATATTTGCAACCTAATACCCTCACCTCATCAAGGAAATTTCGTGCTCCTGTAGTGAGGATGAATATGGATGGAATAGGGACGACAGACGACTGTAATAATATTGTAAGTTATAACGCGAAAATTTGCTTGATTGGCCAGAATGGAATACAAATCCAATTTTTTTTAGAATTGATTTCTATCAGTCTGTCTTATTGTTACGTTATCCCGAATTGGCTGGTATGATTTCAACGAAATTTTACAATTGCAGTTTCTTGCACTAGCAAAGTTGGTTACGGTAAGAGACTCGATGGGTATGCGTTTATATATAGGCCATATTGAAGCGTGGTTCGGATTCCAGGTATGTACGGCTCTGGATGTCTCATGACTGAAGGATGCCGCGGTGAAGGTGGCTATTTAGTGAACAGTGAAGGAGTGAGGTTTATGGAGAAATACGCTCCTAATGCCAAGGACTTGGCCAGTCGTGATGTTGTCTCCCGGTCGATTGCCACTGAAATACGCCAAGGTACACTATTTTCTTATTCAATCTGAGTATTTTTTTTTATAATATTTGTATGTGTTTTTATTTTACTGTAAACAAGGTAACCATAAGTAAGTTCGATTTATTCGTCAGTCTGTTTGTCCCTTAGGGGGCGTCCATTAGTCACGTATTTTTTTTTCGGAAAAAAAAAACAATGTAAAGTTGCGAGACAATTGGGTTAAAGTAAAATATGTTTCTTGAACAAAAATATGGCAAAATCTGATACAATAATATTTTATCGTCGTTATTCGAAGGCTGCAAAGTAGCACAGTAGACTACAATCAAAGCAATCCTAAATAATAGTCTTAAAAAAAATAATAAAGCAAATTGTATTTTTTAAAATAATTCCAACGCACGTACACTAAAAATACAAATTTTTGATAAATCTCACGTGAGGTTAGTGGACGGGGGAGGTTAGGAGGGGTCGAGCCAAATCTTGTGACCAGGGGGACGGGGGTCAGAAAACCGTTAAAACGCCTCATTTAATTAATGGATGCCCCCTTATATCTGCGCCATATTTTGTCAAAAAAAAACTATTCAATGACATCAAATTATCTATATAGGGCATCGTTGAATAGGAAATTTAAAGTCACTACATTAATTAAAATAATTCGACTCAAAATATATATGGGTCCAGAATATATTAGAATAGCACCCTAAATCATCGAAAGTGTATGAAAAGATGTATGAATCTAGATGAGGTGAGAGACTTGTCAGGATCGTAATATGTGGCGAACTGTGGTCTCTGCCTCGGCTTATGGAATACCGGCGTGAGCGTATGTATGTACATATGTACGTACATATTACCAGCCGTTTCCCGCAGCTACGCCCGCGTTCACTTCCCGGTTTGTAAGCTTTTATTTTACCAGCTTAGAAATCTTCCCGAACGTATGCACAACAATTTATGGATGAATGAAATGAATGAATGAATGAATGATGAATGGAAAAGACGCATAGACGGACAAACAAAAAAAAATATTTAGACACCTTATTCGAAGATTTTCATTCGAAGGTCGTGGAGTTGGACCCAAAAAAGACCATATGTACCTGCAGCTCCACCATTTGCCACCAGAAGTAATCAATACGCGCCTGCCCGGGATTTCGGAGACCGCCGCTCACTTCACCGGTGTTGACGTACACACACAACCAGTTCCCATAATACCGACGGTACATTATACTATGGGCGGTATACCTATAAATTATAAGGGAGAGGTTAGAGAAATATTCCATAAAATAATTGGACGTAGATAACACAGAAACTTGCATAAATGTGTACATAATTTAAAACTAACACTAATTCGAATTTTAAAAATAAAAAAAAAATATGAATAGAAATATGAAGTAGTCTTCTTCTATTTTTCATAGTGGCAATCGGCATCGAATTCGCGCCATTTCTGCAAGTGTCTAATGGAATTTAAAATGTATTAACTCCCCTCTTGAAAAGCTCTATATTGTAGTTCCTTGGAAGAACTTTTGCGTTCTCAGGAGGAAATTCCTCTGAATCCGCACTGTACACGATCAATAGTAGGTACATTCGTCACCTACTTCTTCTTCTTGCTGGCTTGTGATGGAGACGGCTCATGGTCGCTCGGTGTGGCGATTATTAGAGGAAACATATATCCAGCAGTGGACGTCTGTGGGCTGATATGATGACAATGATCACTGATTTCTAGTCTAACTTTAGCTAATTTTCGTGAAAAAAGAAAATATTAATATATTTTCGACCCTTAAGATTTTATTACATTAAATGGATAATCGAAGATTTATTTACTATAGGTAATAACACACAAAAATGGTAAAGACGAGATAGTTCCTGGCCTCCATGCTGCCGGTGAGGCGGTCAGCAATTGTCACGGAGCAAACAGACTCGGAGCCAACTCCATACTAGACACTGTTGTTTTTGGTGCTGCCATAGGAAAAAATATGATTAAAATCGCCAAACCTGGGGATAAGCAACCGGATTTGAAAGATGTTAGTACTCTTTGATTTACCTTAAATAAATTTATACGCGCTTTAAATAAAATTATACGGTCTCGAAATTACCGAAGACTATTATAATACCTCGTGAAATGCCAGATGACGTCAAATATAGTTCAGCTTAGCAAGTCTATATATAAAACTAGCATTTCCCTGCGGCTCCGCTCGCGTGAATGTCGATTTTTCGCTACATGGGAAATCCCGAAAAAATCATAGTTTATTATAAAAAAACCTTAAAACGACTTTTACATGAGCTCTCGTACCTAAACGACGGCTATTAAAACAGGGTTCAACCTGCATCTTCGATTCTACTGGACCGATTTTGATGTGACAATGCGCGTTATTTAAGTCTGAACAGTACCTTTAAGACTGTACAGTTTTGACTATAATGTACCAGTTGGTTTTTGCGTGAAGCTCGAACAGACAAACAAATAAACAGACATCGACGGATTCGGTTTCAGGAGCCCTTAATTAGTCGATCTGAGTAGTTTGTTTTTAAATATCTTTGATTTTTGAAAATTTGATTTTTTTTTAAATTTGATTTTGAATTTTATAATAGTATAGATAAAGATGTTTAAATTCAAAACTTTCACTTTTTCGTATGATTTTTCAAATATTTTCTTTCATACAAAATTTATCCAGACAATTACGTATACAAATACAGCAAATAAAATAATAAGCCAAATAGATGCACTAAATAGATTTAGCCGTTTTGAAGTGATGCGCAGACATACATACATTTGTGGCAATTGATTTTTATTTATATCTATATAAAGGCTCTAAACTCAGTTCCCAAAGTGGTCCAGGTAGACCCCCAGGGGTCCACGAGAGACTCGACGGGGACTACGTTGGCGTACTGTTATATCCGCGGATAGTACGCGACATACCGCTGACTCTGCTACCTCAATTCATATAAAATAATTCGCACCGCGCGGCCGAGTCAGTAGCCGGTACGTTTCAGAACAAGCATCCGCCATAATATCGAAGCTGAGACCACCGAAGTGTGTAAATCGTAAAGTTTATGGTGATTCAGTAAACTTGTCTTTCAGCGTGTTTAAGTGGTTTTTTTTAAACTCTTGAAGCGGGGACGTCCTAACAGTACGCAAATTTCCATAGTCAGATCTAATCTTCACATTTTTTTTGTCGAGTTTTGGGTATATGGTAGAATTGTAACTGCAGGGGGTCCACCGGAACCAGTTAAATTTTGAAATTAGTCTATGAGAAAAAAAGTCTGGGAACCTCTAATATAGAGGATAGTATACACGTATTTTAGGACAAATTCGTATTAAAATATTCCACATTAAGTAAATTCACCATATAACAATAGAATAGGAGGTCATTTTATCCGATCTGCGATTCAAATAGCAACAACACCTTGAGGCTATAATCTATAATAGAAAAACATAGACTTTTGAAACTGAAAAATGGTGAGCATAATTTACGGTTTAGAATTATAAACATTTATTTCGGTTCTAGAAGCAATCCGAATGAAGCATCGTTTGTAGTTTTATTTTAACGTTTTATATTAGTTTATTGTGATGTTTGATATATAAATTTGGTATTCTTTTGTGTATTAGTTGTCAATAATCGTGAACAATATTGAAACATTGGAATAAAACTATTAATAACAATGTAAAGTGACGGTATTTTTTCAAGGTAATAAGCCTGCAGACACTCTTGCCCAGTCAATGTGTTAATGTAGTAATCTCTGGATTAACATGTAAATTCCCAAGAAGCAATAAAATGTGATATATCAGTATTTTATTGTTAAATTGACGTATATGTTAAAATGATGTTTTGTTTCATTTTTATTTTTCATTTCATGCATTGCTCTCTTAATTTTTCTCATTGAAGGTAGGAGAATAAATAATTAAAATGTTACAATTTACTTCATTCGATGAAGTATGTATATGTTACATATTATTATTTATTTTAATCTGTTTAATACTTAATTAACTGCGGCAGTCTGACTGTCACCATATTATATTTATACGATCCTGTTCATATAAAGTTTGTATGGAAGAAATCTCAGTGTGCAATGAGACTAGCCTGTATACACTATACGTAATCGTAAACCGAAACCATCTATAGAACTGAAGATGCAGCCTGATCTCTGTTTCAGTGGCCACCATTATGGTGTTAGAGCTCAAGTATAAATGGTTCATTGTAGATGTTTTTTGTAAATCTACAAATTATTTCGTGATTTTTCATTTAGCACAAAAACGATCATTCACACGGGCGGTGACGCGGGTGAAACCTAACTAGGTGATATAAAAGTTTTGTCTATCAGTAGTAGGATGTCCCATAATTAGGTACGACAAAATATAATTTAACTTTAAACTTAATATTTCAAGTAAATAAAAAATAGCGTGGGTGTAATTGAATTGCGTTCCAGATGACTTTGTGAACAATACTCGGTGCAGCGATATCGTGTATAATATAAGCGAATAAGAAAGAGGGTAGTCTGATTCGATTGCACGAGTCGCGACTTAATGTTTGCGCATTTAAAACATATTGCCCTCTAAAATTGTTCTGATGTAGAATACTTTTATAATTCTATACACCTTACTTTATTATCTGAAGAATCGGTAGAAATTTTTTCACATACTTTTCGATTTCTCCTTTCGAAAAGGAACTCTCATTGATTCTTTATTATTTCAGAATATATGTGATAAGAGTTTAGATAACTATGAAAAAATAAGAAATGCGAACGGCTGCGCCCCCACTGCTGAATTGAGGGAAGCCATGAGGCAAACTATGCAGAATAAGTGCGGCGTTTTCAGAGATGACAAGCTATTGTCTGAAGGTATGCACTGTACTGCACTGTACTGTACTGTGTACATAACGCCGTGACCCACTGAGTAGGTTTAAAACGAGTAATCGGTTGAACTTTGAACGCATTTAAACAATATGTATACATATATTATTGTTGATTTATGTTTTGCTCTTGCAATGATTATCATTTTTTAAATAATATCTATTTGTGCGTTGGTGGTGTAGTATTTGGTTTTAGATACGGCTTACGATCGAAGGGTCGTGGGTTCGAATCCAGGTCCCGTACTACTGAGTTATTATTTGTAATTGATGTACGGTCTACATTGTAGGCACCAATGTACTTAACGGAGAAGGAAAACTTCGTGAGGAAACCTGCATGCTTGACAGCAAATGGACCGAGCACGCTAACATTTCCATCTTTTCTCCTTGTTTTGATTGACGTTACACTGTAAATATACGTATATAACGTAACTTTTTATTTATTTATTTACACTTTATACATAAAACATGTACAGAAGGACTTAATGCCTTAGGCATTTTCTACCAGTCAACCTTTGGGTAGTACATTACAACAAAAAAGTGATGAGAGAATAAAACGGTTATTAGATACTAATACATACATTAAAGTAATATATAATACTAAATTCAAATATAATAATAAACTAATATAATATTACAACATACTTGAAAATAAGGAAAATAAGGTTACGACGATTCTGCTGATTCACGCAAAAGGAGTTCGCGGACATTCATTTTGAATGAAATGGTGCTACTAAACATTATCAGTATTTTTATGGTGGAGACATTGAGTGACCGCATTGTAGGTGTGACGACTGTGTTCTCAGACGACATTTGTATTACAGGAAAATATAAACTTTCCATGTAACAACTTACATAGATTAAAAGAGAATGGAAGTGATATTAAAGGTGCTAACTCTTAATTACTTTAATCAGTTATGGAGTTTCATTGGGCCCGTTAATCATTTATTCTAAATTCTGTAGTTAGGTATATGAGCGACATACTGAAGCCATTAGCAGAGCGGGCGCACTCCGCGCTGTAAACACAAAAATATATTTACGATGCGCGGCCCATTCTGTTGGGCCTAAAAGTCGCGGCCAAACATTGGTCATATTTGCACCAATGTAACGTAGTGGGTTCAACACATTAATGTGCGGATGAGTCTGGACACAATGGTGGTAATTCTGCTGTAACAGAACTAAATTTAGACTCTCCCTATCTTTCTATCAGGTCTGTATAGACACGTCAAAATTAAGAAATTTAAACGTGATCTCGGAACACGCTGACTAAGGGTACGAAAAAATGCAACATTTGTTGTACCTTTTGATAGAAATGTAGGTTAGTACTCGTTAAAGATGTTTGCTATCTCGTTTTGATGTTTGACTTTAGAAAAAGATAAGGAGAGTCTAAATTTAGTTCAGAATTACTACCAATATGAACATTGCGTTCTATCGGCGTCTAACATCCAATACCGATGCGCGTCTACCGACTAATACCGACCGATAGTCGGTTTTTTAAAACAAGTTCAAAGGCGAAGGGAATGTAAGGGGAGGAGTGCGCGCGGGCATCTTAGGCGAAAAGCCACGCGTGCGCCACACATTGGTCCAGCATTTGTCACAAGTTGCAGCTCCTTTTCCTTCATGGTTTTATTGTACAATGTAAATAATAACCATATGCGTGACCCGCTAGTGCTAATAATTTATCGCCAATCGTCTTTCGCTCTGCGACCACAACTGGGACTGGTCCAACGCGCTTTCCAGTATTTGGCTACAAAGTTTGTATTGAAGGCCATGTGTGGTGCAATAGTTGGGTTCAATATTGGCTATATCATATTGGAGCCAAGCTCGGAGGCAAAGTTGAATACAATGAGTAGCCACGAGGTAACACAGTGCATGCCATATGCGCGTTAATTGTGCGGGTAGTTTCCTAGCGACAAATTACTTAAATCCTCATAATTTACATTTTTTACGACTATTTTTTTTAAGTTCAAGAGTATCCTTGTTGAAGTCCAGTGTCAACAGTTCTGATAATTTAATTTTTACATAAACAAACATATCTGCTTAACACATCTATTTTAAGGAATGTCTAGATTTTTAATCATCTCACCGCAAATTTATATGATTTGATTGAGTATTAAAATAAAATAAAAAAATAAAGTTATTAGTAAGTACTACTTATTAATAATAATAAAAAAACACCCAAATTGATCACCTCTCAGTAAGCAGACAGACGCATAGGAGACTACATATATAATAACGCAAAAGTATGTTCGTTCTCTGCACAAAAATTAATTGGGACAAAGTAACATGCATACTTTTTTGTATAATTTTTGACTTGCGAAGTAGATTATAAAACAGCCCTTTTTTCATTAGCATCTAAATACATCTATTTGCCTGAAATACCATTAAGCAGTCAGTGTTAGATACAGCCTGATCTGAATCATCGTTAACCCATGCCTCTGAGCGAGGTCTTTATTAAAGAATTTAGTATTTATGTTTGAATTTAACATAAACTAACCCAATACATGGGTGTTGGTGGTGCTTTTAGTACTGGCATTGTTCTGGCATATCAGTCTTACTACAAGACTTGCACAAACCCCGCGAGACCTAATCACTAGTTACCGAATTAGGTTATGTTCTTTTCAAGTGCCAAAGCTGTTTAGTGTTTATATGTCATCATCATAAAACCTGCGGTTTCGTTACGTGACGGTAATGATAATTATTCATCGCCTATCTCCGTTCTTATTATCATATCTACCTTTCTGCCAATCTCCCTGCAAGACTAAGATTATCTTTTGAGCAACACAGGGCACTGGGATATAATTTTTTCAATACAATATTTCTGATACCAATTTATTACTGTCCATCAGCGCATACAGAAATACAAAAATGGTACAATACATTTTCGGAGATTCGAGTATCAGATAAGCGGCTAAATTGGAACAGCGATGTGATTGAGACCATTGAACTGCAGAACATGTTAGAGCTGGCTGTCCAGGTAGTCGCTTGTGCTAAGAACAGAGTGGAAAGTAGAGGCGCCCATTTCAGAGACGACTTCCCAACTAGAATAGATGAGTATGATTATTCGAAGCCCGTGGAGGGACAGGTATTATCATGATTATTAACATCGATAAATATTATATCAAATATTAATAATATTCTGGACACACACATTGATCTAGTCCCAAACTAGGATGCCCTGTATATTGGGACACTTTCTAGACAATGATATACATACTTATATAGATAAATATAATATATAAATAGATAAATACGTCCATGACTCCCGACACAAACATTTGCGCTCATCACGCAATGTTTGTCCCTACCAGGATTCTAACACGGGACTTATTGGCACAGAAAGCAAGGCCCTCTGCCACTGTACCGATCAGTCGTCAAAATTCAAATCGATTTTAATACCGTGGAATCTAAATGGTAGTAGAGATTCACAAAATTTTGACAGTAGGTATAAATCAAACGAATAGTCGCGATTCGTTTCATGTATGTAGTTGGACCAAGGAGTGCCAACCCGTAGTTATTTTAATTAAATTTACCATATCATTTAATTTTTTTTTTATTTATATTTTTACACTTCATACGCTAATGGTATAATTGGCGGGCTTAATGCATAAGACATTTCCTACCAGTCGATCTTTAGATCGTGCTGACATAACATGAGGTAGGTGAAGTATCTGATGGAAAATAAAGGAGTGTGAAATACAATCTGAAGCTTCTATGCTGTTATAAAATTGTTAAATGTCAAATTTTATAAATAAAAGGTATTAAAAAAACTACTCAGTACGACTAATTAAGGGCCTCTGAAAACAAATCCATCGATATTTGTTAATTTGTTCGAACTTCACGCAAAAACCACTTAGTAGATTTGGATCAAATTCTTACAACCTGATAATGATGATGATGATAAAAAGTGGATCAGAGGCTTTTTTATATAAAACTATGTTACTGATGTAGCGAAAAACCAACATTCACGCGAGCCGAGCCGCGGGCAATAGCTAGTATATAATACATTGATAGATTGTTGTAAGGAAATTGGTGGTCAAGTGACCCAAACGGTGATCTCCAAAAGTTTTTTGATGTCCTCCGTGGCGAGACCTATCCGAGTAACCCCAAATTATTCGGATATGTCTCGCCACGGGGAACATAAAAAAAATTTAGACGTCACCATTTGGGCTATCATGTATATCATTTATTGGCGGCTGTGTTGTCAGATCAATTATATTTTTTTTTCAGACTAAGAAGCCCTATGAACAGCATTGGAGGAAGCACACATTATCTGAGACAGACTACTCCAACGGAAGTGTGAAAATTAGTTACAGGCCTGTCATTGACAAAACTATGGACGATGCCGAAGTTAAATGGATACCGCCTGTTCCAAGAGTGTACTAATTTTTTTTTTAATTTTCGTTAATAAAGTTTGAATTAAGTAATATATACTTTTTTTTATTTATGAGTCCCAAAATATATGTATTTGGGAGTAGGAAGTGGTGTTTTGTTTTCGCCCCAACTGTTTTGAAATTATACCTATTAGATAATTAGTTATAATATCTATAATATTATAAAATTATTAAATGTCAAATTTTGTAAATTAAAGATATTTAAAAAAAATGCACTATTCAGATCGACTACTTAAGGGTTTCTAAAACTAAATCCGTCGGTGTTTGTTTGTTCGTTCAAGCTTCGCCCATAAATCAGCGGGTAGATTTTGGTCAAACTGTTACAGCGTAAATATACTATTGCGATATACTTGTTTTATGAAAATTGGTCCAGTAAAATTGAAGATACAGCTTGATCCCTATTATAGTAGCCACCGTTAAAATACAAGAGCTCAAGTAAAAGTAGTTCTGTTTTTATATCTATGAATGTTTCGGGATTTACTATGAAGCAGAAAACCGACATTCACGCGGACGGTGCCGCGGCCAAATACTAGTTTAACTTATATAATTAAACTTCTTACATAACACGTAAAGGCGGACATAATGCCTGAGACACCAATTTACCTATGATTTAGTATAGTATATTAATTTTATTCGTAGATTCGCCGATATTACTCAAAGGATTGCAAAGTTCAAAGAATTGTAAGATTTCAAAGTGGCAGTGGATGGGGCACATAGCTCGCAGAATCAATAGATGTTGGGAGTCTGAAGGTATCCCGAACTGTGATCCCGAGCCGGAAAGCGTAGTGCGGGTTGACTCAGCCTTGGTGGATCGATGACTTGACGAAGGAAGCGGCTAATCGGTAGATGCAAGTGGCTCATGGCCGCAAGCCGCTTGATGTGTTCGTTAAAGGAGGCCTATGTCCAGCAGTGGACCACTGTGGACTAATATAATGATGACAGTCGACATCAAAAAACGTTCTTTGTATTATGGCACAGGTACGGCATATATACAGTATTCGATATGTATATTAAAAACTACCGAACCGATTCATTGATTACTGAACCATTTTTTTTTTTTGTAAGTATTACCTTGAAAATAACTTTATTGATATGTTTTATGGATATACGCAAGTACGAAAAGTTGTAATAATTATTTACCCAAAAGCTACCGCGCATTTAGTGGCCTATAAGTTTTATACGATTTTATTCGAACGCTTACTCGCCCCNGGTACGGCATATATACAGTATTCGATATGTATATTAAAAACTACCGAACCGATTCATTGATTACTGAACCAATTTTTTTTTTGTAAGTATTACCTTGAAAATAACTTTATTGATATGTTTTATGGATATACGCAAGTACGAAAAGTTGTAATAATTATTTACCCAAAAGCTACCGCGCATTTAGTGGCCTATAAGTTTTATACGATTTTATTCGAACGCTTACTCGCCCTCAACGTTTAACAGATACATCGTGTCTTAGAAACGTGTCATGCCGAGCTATGCTAATGTTTGGTGGCTATATCTCGACTCAGCGCGGCTGGATGACGCGGACGCTGGCCTTCTTTGTTCTACCAAAGAGAATAAATTTTAATAGTTTATAATAGTATATATCGGTTGCGTCATAGCTGATGTCATGACGGGAATATAAGATGACCTGGATTTTTATTTTTATATAAAATACAACTTTTAGATATTTTTTTTTCAGCTATAAGCAGCACACTTTTTATTGTTGAAAAATGTCAAATAAAAGTTACTATGAACAGTGGCTTGCAATAAAAGAACAGCTGAAAATTGCTCTAACTGAAGATGAGCGTTTGCAGGAATTTGCCGTATCTTCTCTAGGAATTAAACCGCAAGCGACTGCTGTAGAAATTGTCGCTAGAACTTATTGCAAATACTGTATGCTATACAATCAACTATGCGATTGCTACGATCAGATGGAACAGGTGCAAAGAAGACCGTACATCAAAAACATTATAGATGCTCTTACGTGCCGCTTAATGGAATTGAAAACGACGTTAGAAGAAGTAGAAGTATTCGAGTTTACTTACCCAGACAATGCTTTGCAACAAATGTTAATTAAACCTGAAGATATCCAAATAATTTGCCCATTCTTTTATCCTTTTGAGATCCGTCAAGCAGAGATGCAATATGTAATGGATCAAATATTTGCTGGTAATCGTTTGGGGGATCCAACTCCAACGCCTTCTGAATTATTACGTAAGGAAGAAGAAAAATTAGAAGAAGAAAGATTATTAAGAGAGCAAAAGGAAGCAGAAATTAAGAGAATGATAGCTATGGGAGAAGATATTGTAGAATCTGAAACTTCAGTAGTTTTGTCACCTGAGGAAATAGAACAAATGAGACTGGAGGAAGAATATAAACGTCATGTTAATAATATTCAAAGAATGGAAAGATCTAGATTTGCTATAAGAGAAATAGTTCATAAATTTAATAAAGATGCAGACTTATACTTAGAACTTGCTGGTATAAAAGCTCCTCCAGCTAGAGAAGAATTAAGGATAAGAGCAGCAAAACTAATACAATTAATATGTCGACGGTTTCAAGAAATAAAAAGAATTCAGTTTCGAGATAGAAAAGTCAATGAAAAACTTGGTTTAGTTGTACCATCCTGGAGTCCACCTTCAGCAAAAATACAACTTGAAAAGGTTAGAGAACAAAGACGTCAATTTAGACGAAAATATTACGAAAAGTTTATGGAAACTTATTTATCTGAACAGACCCGAGTCTTAAAACTTAGAGAAGGTGATATTTTAGAAGATATATCAGATGAAATCAGACATTGGCTTACAGAATGGTACCGAGAGGTTCGTTTATTTGATGAATTTCCTTATGCCGAAGAAGGAGGCTCTATTTTAATCGTACGAGGTGAAACGTTCACTATACCAGAATATATCGAATGGCAACTTGCTGAAGAAAAAAGACTTAAAGCAGAAGCAGGTAATCCGAAAAGTAAAGAGCAAATTAAAGCTGAAAAAATAGCCGCCCGCGAAGAGAAAAAACGACTCGCATTGGAAGCTAAGGAAAGAGAAAAGAAAAGACTTTTAGATTATAAAAAGGCACGATTAAATCCAGATAACGATCCAGGTATTTATATAAAAGTAGGGAATACTATTGAAGCATTGACAGATGCCTGGGCGAATTATGAAAATCATTGGAACGATATCGATAGAAAAGACGCGCCTTTAGATGCAATTAAAGGATACATAATCAAACTTATAACAGAAGACGCATACCAAGACGCAAATTTAAAATTACGTCCAATAGTTGATGAAATGATGAGGTTGGAATTAAATATATTGCGTAATGCTTTAAAAGCGGATTATAATGCTGCAGGCATAGCTAAACCACCTCAAAGTAAAAAACGCAAGAAACCTAAAAAAGTTAAACCTCCTAAACCTGACAAAATTAGTCCTGCAGCAATGTTTCAAGAATTAGCAGATGAAGGTATCGTAAGAAAGTATCCTCACAGAACATTGGATGATTATTGGGGTGATAGGAACTATGCTGCTGCCGATTTAAGAGCTATACAGTGGACACCATCTTTTCCACCTCATTGCGTCGGTGATGTCAGGGAGCAAGTAAGGATTCGATGTGTTTTAACACTAGGGTCCACATGCCCTAATGCGGTTAGAACTCAATTGTTAGTGGGACCTAAAGGTGCTGGTAAAAAAACTCTTGTTTATGCAGTTGCTACTGAAACCAATGCTCTTCTTATCGATCTCTCGCCTATGAACGTGTATAACAAGTTCCCTGGACCTAAAAATTTGAAGAGAATGTTCCAATTTATAAACAGGATAAGTAAACTAATGCAACCTAGTGTTATACTTGTTGAAGATGCTGACAAATTATTCTATAAAAAAGTTCCAAAAGAAGAAAAAATCTTCGATCCCACACGCCTATCAAAAGATTTCTTCAAGGAAATCGTTAAACCAATGACAGAAAGTGACAAAGTAATTATAATTGGCACAGCATCAGAGCCCTGGCTTGCAAAAGGTGCAATGATGTATAAAGTATTCCCATCATTGATAATGATCCCAAGATCAGATTATGGCAGTATATCGATTATCTTGACCCATATGTTGATGAAGTATCACTGTATCAAAAGGGACTTTAACGTTCATAGTATCGCGCAAGCTTTAAGAGGGTATGATTTGAATACGGTGAGAAAGGCAATCCAGGAATTAATGTGTGGTAAGAGAATAACTCAATTGTACCATAAACCTCTTCAACCTATTGAAATATTGACTGCAGTACTAGATTCTGAGAGTGCTTCATTTTTCGATCCGTTTGACTACCAAATGTTCCAGGATTGGTATCTATCATATTCAACATGGGGTGAAAAGTATATAGATTATATGGTCATGTTGGAAACCCAGCTCAATTACAAATTGAAACAAGAAAAGAAAAAGTGATAAATTTTGAAGTAAATTCTGTATATTATCATGAAATTGTCGAATGGGAGGTTTCTTAATAAGGGGGTTTGCGAAATTATTTCTTACAGTAAAATTGCATTAGTGTGTGACGCTGTAGCTCAGTTATCATCATCATCATCATAGATACTTTTATAATCCATCTCAATAATTTTTAACGTTTAAAGTTTTATTATATCTAAGGACAGACGATTGTTTTACGGTCTACCACATCATCCTTGTAGTCCTTACAGTCTGTGCCTTCATTCAACCACAAGGTGTGTTATCCGTTTTACCTGTCTAGAATATACATCTGCATCATAATACTAAAATAAATGTTCCTCCATCTTATGAATACACTACTAGAAGGAAGTTGTGATGGTTTCATAGGTTCTGTACGTTTTTAGCCCACTGCCCACTTTGAGAATATTTTTTTTAGAGCTCCCCAATTTCTACCTTACCATCTGTCGCGAATCTGAAACAGCTATTGCCAAGATTATATTTAAACGTGTAAAATATTACAATATATATTAATATTGGTTAATTTTTATTTTTTATACATTAATATAATAATTACATTATTATGTAGTCGTAATAAAAATTAACCAATATTAAAATTTAGTACGTGATTAATGTTTTTTTTGTCATTTGAGACTATATTTTTTTAACCTGCCTACGCTCCCTTCTTTTCTCTGGGTCTTCCTGCTTGTACATCCCACAATTTTTCTTCCATTACATTAAATACTCTCAATCAGTTTTTGCATACAATTTCCCAACGATGCTGAGAAAACTTATTCTTGCTGCG
Source organism: Thaumetopoea pityocampa (assembly GCA_017165845.1). Taxonomy (NCBI): domain Eukaryota; kingdom Metazoa; phylum Arthropoda; class Insecta; order Lepidoptera; family Notodontidae; genus Thaumetopoea; species Thaumetopoea pityocampa. The sequence continues at coordinate 3,859 of WUAW01037909.1, read as the reverse complement.
ACCCTTTACCTTTAGAAAGCTAGAAAATAACCGTTTTACACCAAATCTCTGGCACTCGATCAGTTCTCCAGCAGATGTTAAAGACTCAGCAACAACTTAGTTACAACACTTGCCACTTCTCAGCATCTCACTGATTATACTATCATACCCTAATTTTGGATCGTAGCATGTGGCAAACTGTGGTCTCTGCCTACCCTTATGAGATGCCGGCGTGAGTGTATGTATGTATGTATCCTAATTTTCCTGTTTTCATGCCCTTCATAGCTTTCATTATTCCATCTTCCATAATTAGATTTTCTGCATCATCGATTGATATACAGCGACTTTGTAGGCTCACTGCCCAGTGCTGTTATCACACTCAAATAGTGATCCAAATAACCTTTCCAACGATGTAGAGTTTCACTTTCATTTCTCAACTATTAAAAATATTATCATCTCCTCATTACGCTTAAATTTGATACTCCCGACGCCCTATGAGTCAACTAACCTTTTAACATAACCTTTCCCAAGATAGTTTTACGTTATTTCTTTACATTCAGGAGAAAAGCTAAAATAAAATATACATATAAGATGAACCCCTTAACATACATACGTGCCTATATTTTTGGACACAAACATAAAAATTGATTTAGCCCCAAATTATAATGTCCTGAATACAACAATGTACATATATATAGATAAATGCTACTTCATATACAGATAAGTATCCATGACTGGGATACAAATATTCAAACTCATCATAAATTTTGCTCCAACCCGGATCCGAAATGGTTGTAATTACTGGTTACTCTCATAAGTATTATTACAACATTGAAAGATCCAGCTGAATTAATATTTCTTTTTCATCGGCTTGTTCCATAGCATCGATGAAAATATACTATTAAGGGAAATAAAAAAAGTCTACCATTCATGTCAGCTATCATTGTCACTTGTAAGCTACTTGCAATAAATAGTGTATAATTTGATGGTATATATCTACATCATAAAGCAATTGTCAATTCAGACAAGTCTGCAGTTTGTTTCAAAGAAAACAAAGAAAAACTATGATATACTATATTTATATCTATAAAATAAACAATGATCAAAAGTACTGTTTTTACAGTATAACTTACTGAGTTTACAGAAAAAAAAACTTAAACTAAATAAACTAATCTAAATAAACAGTGGACAAAAGTAAACTATTTTTAGATTATTACTTACAAAACTAAATATACAAATAACATTACAAATAGTGTTTTTGTTTTTAAACAAAATTATGTTATTAATTTACCTGTTTTACAAGAAAGAAAGAAATGTGCTTAGAATAGAAAACTTGTGAAAATAAGTAATCTAAATAAAGTAAATGATGAACAAAAATGTACTGTTTTTACAGTATAACTGTTTTTCAACAAAATTATGCTGTTATTTTACTTATATTAGGGCAAAAAAAAAACAAAAATAAAAAAAAATTTTAGTGTAAATAATCAATAAACAAGTTCCAATAATTCAACCCTGTCTCTTATACATTATTTCTATAAAAATGAACGTACACAGTACAAAAGGACATACACCTAATGTTATAAGAATTGAAGAAGGCTTAAAGGTCATAGTGTATTTTTAATAAGTACACCATCTTATTCAATTGATTGGGTAAATTAAGAATTGGTCAAAGCAGGAACAGTGGAATTACTATTAGAACAAACTGAACTAAAAATTGTTAAGTGTGCTATTATTTATGACTTAAACCAGGGTTGATGTTAAATGAAGGTGGTGTTATTATTATCATGACTATTAAGAGAATCCAGTTCATCCAATTATTAACAACTCTGATGTATTGGTTGCCATTCAGACACCTCTTTTTGGGGTAGCCATGAAATAGTTTGTGTTTGTGGTAACTTTAAATCAATATAAGTTGTAATAGAGATTTTTGCATTTTGCATAACATTTCATCATTCTATTAATTACAGACCTAAATTGATTCTTAAATACTATAACAGTTCCAACTTCTGATCAACAAATACAAAGTGCATAAAATTCATCAATGCAACTTAAAAAAATCACACAAATTTTGTTCTACCTGAATATTTTTATCAGTGTATACATACATATAATTTCTATCATTTTTTTGTTTAGTCAAGTTTTTATAAATTATGTTTATTAATGACATCATCTTATATAAACTGAACCTGCTACCAATAAAATTAAGTCACTAATGCACACTTTCACAATTCATATTTTTGCATTTTACAAAAAGGATAATCCTATCAATGGAACATAACAATGAACTGAGACAATCTTTTTTTATTTTAGAAAATATAGTAAGGATCCCCTTTGATGCACAGTAATTGGAATAATAGCACATTACACAAAAGTATAACTAAAACGTGTACACTGCATGTCTGATCGCAAGCTGCAATCTGTTTCAGACAATGTTTTCATAATCAACTCACACACTCTCCGATGTACATAGGAATGCATAGAGCACAGCATTAAAGGTTTTCAGCTCTTCATATCCAAGAAATACCCGTAACTGTTTGCACCTAACATATATGTCTACCCATTCTGTATTTTTTAATCCGCAGCCATCACTTCAGAACTTTTCTTCATGAATAAACATCAGTATTCTTTTCTTACATATTTACTATAAACTTATCTATATTAGGTATATTAATAGAACATGACACAGTTGAAGATAGGCCTCTGGCACATAGCCTCAAAATCAAGAAGCAATTTGTTAATATTACTGTTTAAATCAGTACTATTAGACATCTTCATAATCAGATCGCAAATCAAGAAGGCACCAGTTGTCGCTTCTTCTGGAGTGTCTTTAATGTCAATGTTGATTATATGTACGGGTTCACTATGGACAGGTCTGTTAGAGCTGAACCACTCTATTACTTCATCATACACTATTTCTTCACATGTAACTATAACGTCAAATCTCTCAGTAGACTTCTGAAACCTTTCAGGAAACAGTTTTATTTTACTGTTCCTATCTAACATATCTAGTAAGCCATTTTGAGTGTAGAATCTTGGATCCTTTTTTATTAAATCGTTATAAATATCTTTATAGAGGACTCCAAAATCATAACAATTTGGGTCATGAACAGAAGTTCCTGGCAGCCGAACTTTATCGCCTGAGCCAAATGACTTGACTTTGAAACCTTTTTCGTCAAGGAAAGCATGTGCTTCCATACTACAATTTATATTCGATAAACAAACAACAGCAATACTTAAATCACTCATTTTCGTCTTATTTTCTCCTAAAACTATAATAATATTACGTACCCGTGACACTTTAAACAAAAAATTCAATTTTCTCGATTTCACCTGTAGCGAAAAGATTTTCTTAGTCCGATCACAAGCTATGTATATTGTTAAGTGACTAGTGAATAGGTACCTAGTAAGCAGGTAGTGTGACAATTTCTTTCGAACCAAGTTCGCGCCAGCCAAGAGTCTTGACGCCAACAGAACAATTTTATATATCCCCCCCAACCAAAGAGTAAAGTAATATATACTGAAATCTCCCCAACTTATTGTGTAAGCAGGCTAAAGTCATTTGATCATACCGGCTTAACCAATATAATCGTATAATTTTGTGTTTCTTGTCTAACGTATTAATATAGTTTTGATAAGTCCGCTTTCTTTATTTGACATAGTTATATAATTTCATGTCTTTCATTTCATAAATCATCTCTGGCTTCTAATAATATTTTTTCGTTTTAATAGTAGAATACCATATAATTTTATTGCTTTTTGGTAATTTTGATGTCAATCCGGCGATTACCACATTGATTTAGCTAAAATTTCAACAAGCTTATTTCCTTGAAAGTATATTGTTGTCTATAATTATTGACGATTGATAAACAAAATAACAGCA
>WUAW01037906.1:0-12819 GCA_017165845.1 Thaumetopoea pityocampa | reverse complement strand
ACACACACACACACACACACACACACACACACACACACACACACACACACACGCGCGCGCGCGCGCGCGCGAGCGCGCGCACACACAAGCGAGCAGAAGGACGCGCGCAAATACGCATATCGCTAGACATTCTAATGATCTCCACCTGCATACATCGATTACTCACTACCCTAATTGGGTTATAGGTCTACCTAGTCGCAGATCGATGCCACTTTTCCAGCTTAGACTCACCACTACAACACTTGAGGACACCAAAGTCTAGGTTTTGGAAGCTACAAGCCGACCCGCTGTCATTTGACTTCGATACACTTTCAGCGTTAACGGCGACATTCACGCGACATACGTGCGAGACGACCTTATCTGTATTTGTCAGAAAATGAACCCGATAAACAAGATGTATAAACATCTAAATAAATCAACGCTAAAAGTATTTTCTTTGTACTAAATTTCTTTCAAAAAACCCCAGTACACAAAGTGTAATGAATGAATTGGATATGATTAATGGTTTATATAGGATCGCAAGCGAAACTCACAAAAACAGGTCTCGATTGTTGATTTCATCTTTTACTACTTCTTGCCCGCGGCTCCGTCCGCGTGAATGTCGGTTTTTCGTTATATGGGAAATCCCGAAACAATCGCAGATTTATATAAAACGCCTTAATACTACTTTTACTCGACCTACCGTACCTTAACAGCGACTACTAAAACAGGGATCAAACTGTATCTTCAATTCTACCAAACCGATTTTAATGAAACATGCCGCTGTATTTAAGTAGAAATAATACCTTTGAGATTGTAATAGTTTAACTAAAACCTACTCACTGGTTTTTGCGTGAAGACCGAACAAAAAATAAACAGATATCGACGGATTTGGTTTCAGAAACCCTTAATTAGTCGATCTGATTAGTTTTTTGTTAAATATCTTTGTTTTTTTAAAAATTCGACATGTAACTATTTTATAATAGTATAGATATTTCTCACTTTATTGTAAAAGGAAGCATGTTTCAACGAAATGTCATTCGTAAATCACGTTATACAACCATGAAAGTCGTGCGTAATCATTTGGAACTTTCGTAATTTAAACGCATATTTATAGATACCGCGGTAAGTCTCGCGAAGCAATAATCTTATATTTAACAAAGGTAGTATAAAGCTATGGTACAGTAGTACCCCAAAAATAAGTTACAATTATACACCTGCGCAGTAAACATTTTTAAGGCGAAAAAATATTTCAATCAATTATAAAGAAGTACGTTTTGCGCGGCAGATTCCTTATCGGAACGTGAGCGAAGAATACCATTATGGTGTCTGCCAGTGTAAAAATGTTACGAGCGAGATAACACACGGTCATCTGTCATTACTTTTTCAATGTTACGCTTATTGCAACAAGATCTTTTTTGAATTGGTGCTTATAATCAGTTTTAATGCACGTTTGTTTTGTACGGATATGCGCCGACACTTTATTCCGATACAACTTATTTTTGTAGTACTACTGTACTAGGATGTAAAAGAAATGGCTGTGCTACATATATTGAACAGATTTGTAAAAATATTAAAAGAGCCGTCGTAAAAGTTAACGATTTTAAGCTTGTGTAATAATTATTGAAACACAATCTCAATGTTCAAATAAGCGCCTCATATTATCATTATCAATGTAATAGAGCTCGGACATATATTTTCTCATAATATCAGGATTATTTTGCATTCCAACTTTCCTTATAACTGCTCAGCAGAAATCCTTTAATTAAACTTATTGCCCATAACATTGTATAGGATTATAGGGCAGCTTTTTATAAGTTTGCAAAACCTCCCCTAGGCGAGTCCTATTCACAGCTGTGGGTGAAAGAGTAAACAAAATAAAAGATTGTAACGTTATAAGAGAGGCAGTATTTCACCACCGTGATTCAAGTAATCTATAGAACTATCAAAAATAAGTGCTTTCATTAAATATAATCGGTGAAATGATCACTCTTAACTATTCCACTCTAACAAGCAGTTACCAGCTGCCTGTTTAAGATAAGCCAACAAGTGTTTACCAATATCCACAGTTGGCAGGCCTCTTGGGAGATTGCAGTAAATATTACCCAAATTGCAGGAAGCTACTGCTGCTCATTATTCTTCTATATCCTTCAGCCAGCCTTCGTAGCTGCCACGGGAAGAGATGGAATGATTATTATCATTCCTGAGTTATATAGTTAACAATGCATATTGTTTGCCACAATTAGAACGGGAATGTAGGTGCGCAGAAAGGGCCGTTGACCCCACCTAATAGTAAAAACACATTACGTTTAGTGGGCTTGGCCTACGCCGCACCCAGTTTACGACTGATGGGGAAATATCATGTTAAAGTTAATTCCCTTAAAGCCGCACTGAAACGTGATAAAACATTGTGATAAATGTCCTTATAGAGATGTAACGATGGAATATTGTGACCTGATTACGTGTTGACGCTTCTCATGTTTATTGCCAGTAAAACGACTTAATGCTGTCATATAATGGTCCTCTAAGTAATGAGTAATCAAATCAGGAGAGCATGGAATAATCACTATTAGCATGTGGAACTCCAGTGCTGGACATAGGCTTTTTTTTTAAAGAGGGGGATTTGCCATAATCTCCAAGCTTGGCAGGCGTCTTACACATCGCGTTTTCATTGACAGGATAAAGTTGCCGCTCATTATCCTTGTATATCTCTTAGCTGGTTGTCACCGGCGGAAAGAGATGGAATGGCGCCTTGCTTACACATATTCAAACTGTTAGGTCTGCCTTGTAATGGAACCTCTTTAAATTTGGCAACATATGAATTTTATATTTAAAACCATATGTCAAGTTGTTGTTAAAATTTTCCTTAGTTACAACAGACCTGTTTTAGTTATTACTAGCTTTTGCCAGCGGCTGCGCCTGCGATAATTTCATGTTTCCGTTACATGGTAAATCGCGAAACAGTCCCAGATTTATGTGAAAAGCTTTAGAATCACTATTACTGGAGCTCTCGTATATTAATGGCGGCTATTAAAACAAGTATCAAGCTGTATTTTCAGTTCTACTTAACCAATTTTGATGAAACATGCCACAGAATTTAAGTCGGAATAGTACCTTTAAAACTATAATAGTTCGATTAAAATCTACTCGCTGGTTTTTACGTGAAACTCGAAGAAACAAACATCGACGGGTTCAGTTTCAGAAGCCCTTAATTAGTCGGTCTGAGTAGTTTGTTCTTAAATATCTTTGATTTTTGAAAATATGACGTTTAACAATTTTATAATATTATATATATAGATAGATTTAAGTGACATTGTAATTGCAAAGACGCATTATAATCTTACATTCATATTTTAGCGATGTCGCTCCAATGTATATTATCATTAAAGACACAAGAAGCAAGTATCTTCATAACGCCATCATTATGCCAACGCTTAACTACAATACTCGTATATTATTATTATGTCTGCTTTTATGGTAGAACCCTGACTGAAATTATCCAATGGTTCAATATATACACCTCATACAAACTTAACTAAGTTTACCTCTATAATACATTGACATAGCCTAAACTTTTGCAATGGAGGAAAATCAGGAAATTATTATATATTGTTAAATGTTTCTCTAATATTGAAAAAACTCTTAAAATACTTATTATGCCAATTGATTTGATTGTGTTATAGAGTTCGACGCAGAGCCGCTTCTAAAATATATCTTCTTATAGCCAAGCAATACTGAAAACAGACAAACAACCCATTGCGGTGGATGACGTTTTCGGCTGGGCGAGGTGGCAGGTCGACGCGATAATTAATGACATTAACATTGGACTTTCTAACAACTGTTTGGACACTATGTGTTCGTTCGACGTTTTATCGCTTGGAGCTAACGAAATCTAACATAAACACCGATTGTCGCCGATCAGGCGCCATCCGAGCTGCGGTGTTAATCTCCGTGGCGCCCGAGTAGCGCCTTCCGACCGTACAGAGTTAAAACGATTTTTCAAATATCTAACAAACATGCTTTACCCAAAATATAAGAATATAGTAATAATCTAACAAGATTTTCGGTATTGTTTTAAAATATCTGTAGTTACTATTTTCCCCATCATTTATACGAAAAATTAAAATTTCTTATTACTTAATGCTAAACGTTCTTTAAAAGGAGCCATGCATTTATAAGAAATTAATATCAACGACAATTTACTCAATTGTGAATATTTCTTCTTAAAGAGAAAAATGTGAAAATATAAAATTAATAATTAATTATAAGATATTTTAATTGGATGAATTTTCTCTAAGACGATTAAAAAAATTGTTTGTAAAAACCTGTAGATGGAATTAACGAGAAATGATTCTAAAGTAAAGCAAGGTTTAAAAAAAAAAACAATTTTATTTTTATCAACACAAGTAGACGTGCCTCGTGTTATAAAATGTCTCCTCCTCCTTGCATTGTAGGGTTTTATAAAAAACGAGGTGCTTACTTCTTGCTCGGTGATAAAATACGAAAAGCACAAATGTTACAAGCCATTAAACATTTAAAGCCTGGATTAACCATCCGAAAGCATTCCAGAATATGCTCAGCTCACTTTAAGCTAACTAATTTTGACGGAATACTTTTATATTTATTACAAACTACTTTGTAAAAAGAACAATGTTTGGTTGTATGGGCTACGATCCCTTTGCTATTTCATTGAACAAAAGCGAAAAAAGAGAGAACCATGTCTCGTCAGCGCCATCTATGCGTCATTTTGAAGCTTTTTTCGTCCAGCTGTCAGGTAACTTCCAATTATATAAGGACAGAAACTTTATTAGAAATTGAAGAGTAAATACAATCACAACACATCACATATGTACATGTGTATACGCCCGCGTGAATGTCGGTTTTCCGCTACTTGGAAAATCCCGACACAATCATAGATTTATATAAAAAGTCTAAGAACCACTTTTACTTGACCTCTCGTACCTTAACAGCAGCTACTAAAATAGGGATGCACGCTGTATCTTCAATTCTACTGGGCCGATTTTGATGAAATATGCCGCAACATTTAATTCGGAATAGTATCTTTAAAATTGTAATAGTTTAACCAAAATCTACCAGCTGGTTTTTGCGTGAAGCTCGAACACACAAACAAACATCGACGCATTTGGTTTCAAGAGCCTTTAATTAGTCGATCTGAGTAGTTTGTTTTTAAATATTTTTTAATTTTTGAACATCTGACATTTAACAATTTTATATAATAGTATTATAGTATATAGATAACACAAACATATAACACATGCACAAACGCACTAACACAAATATACATAATTACATAATTTTGCTCAGTTAACCTCAGTAACATCTCTCTTCGAAGAGACGTGCGCACCACTTTTCGAGCGCACATCCCCGCTCCTTCCGTCTGATTTCGAACGCAGAGAGGTTTACACCGTTCTGGCGGGAGACGCGGATCCGCTCATAAACCCTCGCGTCCATGTCCGCCAGAATATCCAAGGGTGGAAAACGTGCCAGGAGTGCTGCCACCTCATGGGATACCGTGCGGTATGCTCGTGTGACCCGTAGAGATATCCTTCGTTGTAGGCTCAGTAACAATTTTTTTTTATTTTTTCACGATGTTTCACTACGTCGAAAGCAAGTGATAATTATGGCAACCATTTTCAAAAATCCAAAAGTTCGAAGACCGTGGTTCGAATCAACAACTTCGAAAATACCAAAGGCAAATGCATTACTACACTGCTATCATTGGTGCTGATTCTGTTGTAACAGATTTAATTAAATTTAGTCCCTCCCTATCTTTTTCTAATGACAAACGCCAAAACGAGATAGCAAACATTTATGGCGCGTACCGACCAAAATTTTTGTCAAACAATTCACAAAAATGTTTCGTTTTTGTGTATCTTTTAGTCCATATGTTGCGAGATGGCGCCTAAATCTTTTAATTTTGACGTTTCTAAACGAAACTGACAGCACCACAATTTTGACATAAGAAAAAAATATAGGGAGGGACTAAATTTAATTCTGTTACAACAGAATTAGCATCATTGCTTCTGAAATTTAGTAAATTGATGGGTAATAAACTATATAAGAATGAACTGAGTATGTAATTTTCGATTATGACGAAAAATAAAACTCGAACCTCTTGATTACCAAATGACAATGAGGGTAGGAGATTGTAATTTTGACTTGCGCATAAGTGCCTAAAAGCTATATACCTACATACTAATGTAATACCATACCAAAACATCACTGTCGAAACGAATGATTACAGCGTAACCACCGAACAAGTATTTAGTAGGTGTATTATTTTTAACGATGACGCTGTCATGTGTATGGCGATAATGTAATCACGGATACGGGTATATCTCGCACGTTATTGGACGGTCATACGAGTATTTCTATTTATTTTTATACATTTTAGACCATTTGTCGTGAAATGTAATCAAAGTTATCTGTAAAATAATGAATTATCTCTTCAGCAATTGGCGTTATAATATAAAATGATTACCAAAAACTCAAAAGATGAGTTGGAAATAACAAAAAAAATTTCATATACTCTTAGCAAAAATAACTAATTCACAATTATTCAGCCTTCCAATATAAAATAGTTAAACAATGTACAAATAATTGTTCAAAATTATCTCAAATATCGTTCTTATGAAGCATGAATTTAAATCGTTGATACCTAAAGACTAATTGGTGTATATATCAAACGAATCCATGCTAACTTCACAACCGTTATAAATTTACATCTTTCAATATAAGTTGCACTAATACCAGCTGTCAAAAATATATTTAAAGTTGATAAATTTGCGAAAATTCAATATTCGTTAAGTAAATGGTTCACCCAAAATTGAAAAACATTGCAAGTGACCAACGAGACAAAAAGTTTGTAAACCTCTGATTCAAAGCTTTTGTATGATGTCATAGTGATTATTAAAATTATTAAATAAATTAAGTTTCAACTTTTTAGTTGTATACATACCAGTGAAACAGATTAATGAAATCAACATCTTCACCCCCATTCCATATTTCTCCCTACTACAGGAGCACGAACCACCCCTCATCAGGAGGTGATAAAGCCGTAGTAGTCTATCACGCTGTCCTAGTATAGGTTAGCTTGAAAAATATTTATACGAAAATAGAAATATTTTTGTGTGCTAAAAGCACACAAAAATACGTTTTTAAAGCAATAAAAACATAAAATTTGAAAAATACTTTTTTTTCCCTTCCAAATACATTATTTTTTCTTATCCAAACCATTTTATACGGTTTTTTGTCAAAAAAAGTTGGCAACCCTAAGTACATACTATGGTCTCTACCTACCCTTATGGGATATCGGCGTGAGTGTATGTATGTATGTATGTAGAAATATTAGGAACTAAGTATTATGATAATTTAAATTTTATATTTTCTTTCCATAAAAACTCTTATTTTAATTTAAATAATTCTTCTCTTATTTCTCTCTAATTTCTCTCTAATTTCTCTTATTTTAATTTAAATAAGTCAATAATTATATGTCTTTCAAAATATTTTTGATAAAACCGCTACAGAAAAGCATTTGTAACATATTTTATATCCCTAAATCTACCCTTTTAATCTCTTTGAGACGAATAAAGCTTGCTCAGATAAAATTAATATTCTGGACATTTTCACACGGGCTGATCTAATCTAAAATCGTTTTCAATAGGTATCAAATTCTAATGAGTCGTTTGGATCTGTTAACGAAATTCACAAATTTGTTTTATAGAATACTAAATAGAATAGTAAATATACTATTTAGGGAAGATTTCCTCTGTCATCGCGTTATGCAACATCTCAAGAATCGAGTAGAACTGAAAATGCCGCCCGATCTTTGTTTCCGTCATCAGCCGCCTTTATGGTACGAGCACTCAAGTATAAATAGCACTGGGATATTTCTTTGTAAATGGTATAATGGTAGTTGACTCAATTTTTTTAATAGGTTTATCAATAACTTATAGTATATTATACTATAAGTGTACTAAAAGTTACACTCTAAAATATAAAGAATTTTACAAATTAGGCCAATAATAAGTAAGTTAAAACTTTTCAAATTTGGTGGGGGTTGGTTAAAGTTACAAAAAAAAGGATGCACATACTGTTTTATCACGTCATCATCATTAGGATGCGGGCGTGTGAGGAAGATAGGGAGTTGTTTTCACTACGCCTCTCCTTTTCTTTATGCCCAATATTCAAATATTAATTATTACTTCATTTTATCATTAATTTCAGTACTGTTTTCACAGAAAGGTTTCTTTTTAATAGTATTTGCTGTCGCGTATAAGCAAAATACTTTCTACTAAGTTTCTTCCACTTTGCCCGGTCTTTAACATCCTCAATAGTAAGTCCATTGGCTTCCGTGTCCTTTGTCACAACATCCAGCCAGCGCTTCTTAGGGCGGCCCCGAGATCTTGCTCCAAGGACAGCCATACCGAGGCATCTCCTGCCGACGTAGTCTCTGGGCCGGAGCATTACGTGACCGAACTATCTCAGTCAACTCTCCTGGAGCTTATTTGCTACGTCACGTACGCCGAATATTTCGGGATTTACCATTTAGCATGAAAACCGACATTTTCGCGGACGGAGCTGCGAGCGAAACCTTACTTATATAATACGACGACAGCTTTGAATAGCCGCCGCATTTATAGGATGGTCACGTCATTCACCATGAATTTTATTGGTGCGTAACCTCATTAGTTGAATGAACTATAATTGACACACCGGCTGACCTGGCAATTAAACAGGCGCATCCACCACCAATTTACTCGGTGTTTCTCTGAACCGAACAATGTCGCACTTGGAGATATTATTTTAAATAACTCGCTAAATAAATTCTTCGTTTGGTAAGCGATTTGGAACACACCATTCAAGTCAATATCAGGGTAATATTCGTATAAAATTTTGTTAACAGCTACTACAATAAAACAATTTTTGTGATTTTACAATTTTTAAATTACTTTTGGCAGGCGTCTCGGAGATCGATGTTAATTTTGATTGAATAACAGGATGACGCTGCTGCTCATTATCATGGTGCATTCCTCAGCTGGTTCTCACAGCATCCACAATGAGATGGAGTGACGCTATTATTATGCCGGCACCGAACAGCAGCGGCGTTATGACAAATCCCTCCTTTTTAAGGAGAAGAAGGCTCATGTTCAACAGTGGACTTTCACGAGCTGAATATCTATGATGATGATGATGATGATGAAATTACTTTTGAATATTCTGTTGGGGCAATTACTTGATTAAGTTTTTATGTACTATATTTTTTTACACTATATTAAATTCTCTCCCGGTTCCCTACTTTATCGACATTCTCTTTTACAATGTTATCACATGAAAAAAATATAAAAAGTATGCATCATCACTGACAGAGGGATGAGAGGGGATGAACTGATCTCAATCCAAAATCACATATAGCACTTATATTCTTTTAAACTGCACTTTTTCGTGCCGTTTTCACTAGAACTTATCTAAACAATAATTGTCAAATTATTTTTTTTTTTTTTTATATGAACCAATAATTATATACGACATATATTTTTATATATTTTTTTCTATCTCCGTCACACTTGATTATGATATTTAACAATTACATTAACATTAACAGCTAAATCTATAAAATTATCTAAAACTTGTTAAATTTAACTTTAATCTATGTGAATTTGTAAAAAGATATTCTTAAATTTCGGTAAAAGACTCGGAAATAAACATTTAATTTTCCCTGTATTTCCTAAAAATACAATTTATTAAGAAATATATTAACTCTTAAAAGCTAATATCGTTATTGCATATAAATACCAGATAGGTACAGTTTTTTTAATCGCAAGATATTTAATATAGTAAGGGTTAAAAATCAAAATGTAACATGTATATATGTTCCTTTTATATTATTGTACTTTTTATATTATTTAATGAAAAAGTTCTACTTACCTGCACAAAAAAGGCCGAAGAAAAGAACCGCATTCACAGACCACCTCATATTGGAGTTCTATCCAATGAAATTTACACAATACACGACCATAGATAAAAAAAAATAAGAACTCAACGAATGTAATTTAAAATGTCTGTGGAAACTTTTACGCGGATGCTCCGGTGCTAGTGAGCTGAAACGGCAGACTGATTTGGGTCCCAGTGCTGAACTAGCGTGGTCGTTTGGGACTGTGCGGACTCCTAACCTTTTGACATTGGCGCATGCGCGAATAACGACATCCCCTATATTAATTAACTGATAAATAGATTGTACTAACAAAATTGTTAATTAACTGAAATTATCCCGCATCTGTTTTAATTTTTATTTTAGTACAAACCAACAATTATTCTTTTCAACAGAATAAGGAAATTGTGAATGCTTAAATATGTATACTTTTAATTTACACTTTTTATTTCTTGTTTCTAATGCTCGTATAATTTTTTATATTGGTGTGTAATAAAGAGTACCTTTCTCTTCTCTTAAATACATATATACATACATACAGTCAAGCCGATATCCCATAAGGGTTAGCAGAGACCGTAGTACATACTACATATATACATACAGTCACGCCTCCTTCCCATTGGGGTAAGCAGAGACCACTTCCTTCCACCTGCTACGATTGTTTGATGTAGTAAAGTGGCTAAAAAATGAAATGTGGGCTGCAGATAGCCACTTTGCTACTTTCTCTTCTCTTCTATATTAAAAAACCTATATAATATTATAACTATATATAAATACTAGCTTTTTCCCGCGGCTCCGCCCGCGTGAATATCAGTTCGCCGCTACATGGGAAATCTCGACAAATTATAGTAGATTTATAAGAAAAGTCTGAACCACTTTTACTTGAGATCTCGTACCTTAACAGCGGCTACTAAAACAGGGATCAAGCTGTATCTTTAATTCTAGTGGACCGAATTTGATGAAACAAGCCGCAGTATTTAAGTCGGAATAGTAACTTTCAGACTGTAATAATTTAATCAAAATCTACTTTCTGGCTTTTACGTGAAGCCCGAACAAACAAACAAACATCGACGGATTTGGTTTTAGAAGCCCTTAACTAGTCGATCTGAGTACTATATTTTTAAATATCTTTGATTTTTGAAAATTTGACATTTATCAATTTTATAATAGTATAGATAAATATTTACTGTATGGCGTCGACATTTGTACGCCTTTTCATATATAATGTATAAGTGTAAATAAATAAATATATAATAGCGTCACTCCATTTTTCCCGTGGCTATGAAAATCAGCTAAGGGATACAGCGGGATAATGAGCAGCTGCTTTATCCAGTTCATCATCATCATATCAGCCCACATACATCCACAGCTCGTTCATCATAGTTCGAACTTCACGTAAAAATTCCTACTATTCCGACTTAAATACATGTTTCATCAAAATCTGTCCAGTAGAATTGAAGATACAGCTCGATCCCTGTTATAGTAGCCGCCGTTAAGGTACAAGAGCTCAAGTAAAAATGGTTCTTTGACTTTTTATATAAATCTATAATATGA
The DNA here is from genome assembly GCA_017165845.1 of Thaumetopoea pityocampa. NCBI lineage: Eukaryota > Metazoa > Arthropoda > Insecta > Lepidoptera > Notodontidae > Thaumetopoea > Thaumetopoea pityocampa. Next base: position 1,334 of record WUAW01037906.1, on the reverse strand, counting down.
TTGTTTCAGGATTTTCCACGTAATGGAAAACCGACATTGACACGGATAGAGCTAGTGACAACCTCTGATTTGCTTTTAAGTAAATGAGAAGTTACATAGTCAATATTCTATGAGGAGTTACATAACCATTCCATCAGAAGTTACATAACCAATTACATAATCAATCTTATCTATAATTCTCATCCAGTCTCGAAGCAACCACGCAGTCTGCCAAGTGATACTGGGTCACAAGTGAATCGCCCTCATAACTTATACCACTTGGAAGAGCTACCCAGAGACTCTGCCAAGTTTCTTGCCATCTCCGTTAAAACTGAACTGGCCTACAATATTCCCTTTATGTGAAAGAGTTCATCACACTAATGGCTATTTATTTTAATGAACTGGTTAATTAGAGTCATTAAATTACTATAAATCCTTTAAATCTGTAAATTTAATATCTAGATACACTAGTCGATACTTTAAAAACTCGATTTCAAACAGCATCTGTATCAATGTATGTAGAACCTTGTATTATCTCCTGTCCATATTCGTCCCCACTACGGGGCCACGAACCTCCCCTAGTTGGGAGGGGATTAGGCCGTAGTCTACCACGCTGGCCTAGTGCGGGTTGGTATACTTCACACACCCATGCGGGCATGCAGATTTCCTCACGAAGTTTTCCTTCTCCATTGTGTACATTGATATCTACAATGTAGACCGTACATGAATTAGAAATAATTCAATGGTACGGAACCGAGATCAAACTGACGACTTTTAGATCGCAAGTCACGACCAATGTACTAGTAGACTACATAAAGCTTCTTGTTGTGCAAGTTAAAGTGGAAGGAACTAGACAACACAGAAGGTCACTAATCTGTCGGATTAGTGTAATTAAAGGCCTTATAAAAGAGTGCTCTCGAATGACCACCAATAAATACAGATGGTGAAAAATCTTAAACAGACCAATATCTATCTCAGAGGCCATTAACTGTATTTAATACAATATTAATAATAATCTGGACAGTTTCACTCACACTAATCTAGTCCCAGAATAGGAGCCTCTGTATTTTGACTACTAGACATTGATATACATAAATATATAGATAAATACTATATATATAAATAGATAAATACGTCTATGACTCGGATACAAACATTTGTACTCATCACATAAAGTACCCCTACCGGTTTGAACCCAGGATTAATTAGCATAGAAAACAGGGTCACTGCCACTGTACCCATCAGTCGTCAAATTATGTTAAATTATTTTAAATGTATTAATTATGTGACGTGGTGCTTCACAAAAGGACTTTTTCAGAGGCTCAATGTCGCGCAGCGAGCTATGGAGAGGGCTA
>WUAW01037904.1:0-18657 GCA_017165845.1 Thaumetopoea pityocampa | reverse complement strand
AAATGTAGTTTTATATTAGATATTACAAAATTAGGGGGGTGGTCTATACTTTTGTCGCGGACTGTAATAAAAAATAAATGTTACAGTTAATATTTTCTTTTTTCTATTATCTTACTTTTATATTATATTAATATTAAATAAAATATTTATGTTAAATAATAAAAAAATATATTTAAAATTCGTTTTTTGCAAACAGTTGTCTGCAGGCATGTGCCGCGTTTCTCTGAACTGGACGAAGATGACCAGTTGCTGTACCGGGCCGCTTACGACACGCCCAGCTACGAGCACGACGAGCACCAGCACAGCGACGACCTTCCGCTGGGCAAGCTGGACTTGCTCAACGACAGCCTGTGGGCGATCAAAGCCAAACTTAAAGAACTGAAAATCTTTACCAAAGCCCTCGCCGCTAACCTTTTGGCAACTAAATTAAAACTAAAAGAGCTGATAGCCAACAGCATTATTTATAAGAAACATCATATCCCAGAAATTGACAAGAAGAAGCCGGTTAATAATTATCAGGTAATTTAAAAATAATAATATAATATTCTGAACACTTTCACATACACATCGATCTAGTCCCGAACTAGCATTCCTGTGTGCTGTATAGTAAACAACGATATACATACTTATATAGATAAATACGTCCATAATTCAGACACAAACATTTGTGTTCATCACACAAAGTTTGTCCCTACCAGGGTGCAAACCCGGGACTTGTTGGCACGGAAAGCATTGTCAATACCTCTGTAATAATCAGTCGAATTAATATTCTTGATAAAAATCTGAATCAGGATATCCATCCATCCAAGAACCAAAGTCTCTGTCGTGCAATCAGAAAGTTGATTTGGCAAAGGACAGACATCCTATTATCCTATTTCATCCTTTTTTTATTATACAGGTATATAGTACTATACCTGTATAATACTAGTATTATATAGGTATAGGCTAGTATAATACTAGTATTATATAGGTTGGTACAGGTAAAATTATTCTTGTTTCGGAAGACACGTAAAAAATGGGTTGACTTAATGATACTTGTCATAGCACGGATTATATGGGCTCACAGGATTGAGGTTGGTGTGTGGCGCCGGCATAATTATAGCGTGGGTACGTAGCCACCTCTCCTCGTGGGTCCTGTGGGAACCAGCTAAGGGATGTAACGGGCAGTAGCGTAATCCAATTCAGTCAAATACTACTGCGATCTCCAAGACACCCGCGATAGCCGAGCGTGGAGATTGAACAGAACAGAATCCATCTCCAACAGAATACCAGCGTCAGGTATACCGCCTGTCGTCGTGCTGAGCTGGGTTCCCATTTGATACAGTTATTTTTCTTCCATTTTTTAAAGTGTCTTTTTTTAGCTGTATCAATTAAACGTTCACGTAACGTCTCTTTCTATTGAGCGTAAGTCGTATCTGACACTACTAGACCACGAATTTACTTCATCATCATCATCATCGTATCAGCCCACAGACGTCCATTACAGGATATAGGCCTCCTATAATGATAACCACACCGAGCGGCTATGGGTCGCCTGCATCCACCGATTGCCCGCGACCTTCACCAGGTCATCGGTCCACCTAGTCGGGGGTCTACCCGCATTACGCTTTCCGGTTCGGGGTCGCCACTCCAGCACTTTAAGACCCCAACGTCCATCGGTTCTGCGAGCTTACTTAATTCTTCGGACTTTACTTACTATTATATATACTATGTAAGTTCGATACTTACTATTACATAGTATCGATATCGGATATATTTATTATTACTGTTATTATCATATATCTTTATTAATTTTTTTTTATAAAATATAATAAATTAAAAACTTAAATTTCTACATATATTATATAAAAAAATACTATTATTATATTACTCTTAGTTGAACTTCATCGCGTCGTAACAAATTCCAACGACCCGCGCGCACGTGTAATACCACATCTACCCACATACATATCTCCGAATGTCGGCATTGAGCCGCGCTTCGTGCGTTCAAATATTTTGACGCGACCGAAACGTGTAATCATCGTTACTGGCGGGCTGCTTACCATAAAATCAATAATAAGTGAGTAATTACAGAATGTTAATAAACTCCGTACTATGTGGCTGTGACGCCGGCTTACGTCATACCGATACGGCAAACGTCACTCCATCTCTACAGGTGGATTCTGTACTCAACTATGGAATGCACCAGGATGCTGGGTAGCGGCGTTATCCTGTTTGTTTGAAACAACCCGCGTTAACTTACATACATACATACATACACTCACGCCAATATCCCATAAGGGTAGGCAGAGACCATAGTATATACTACATACATACAGTCACGTCTCTTTCCCATTGGGGTAGGCAGAGACCACTTCTTTCCACTTGCTACGATCGTTCAATGTAGCAGAGTGGTTATCCGCAGCTCACATTTCGCCCCCGCGGGCAATGAGACGTTAACTTATAATTAATTATTATGTAGGTAGGTGAATAAGTGTACGTATCAACCTACCTACTTATTAATAAAATATTTGATAAAAAAGCGTGTGACTCGAGCCGTGTGTAGCATCGCATTGTATTTTTATATAATTTTTATTAATCGTAATAAAAAGATAACGGCATAGAGTTTGTGTATGTGGGAGTTGTATGGTGAATTTGTGTCGTCAGGCCACCGAACCCGTGATTGTACGATACACTGTTATTTAATTAATATGTGCTTCAGTCTCCAAGTAGCTTACCAAACTTGGAAATTATGCCAAATCCCTGCTTTTTAACGGGGAGGCCCATGTCCTCAGTGGACATCCAAGGACTCATGATGATAATGATACTCTCTAGGTCTCAAATGCTGTGCCGATACAATCCACCCTAAGCCACATAGTATAACGAAGACGAAAGTGATTTATTCGAGCGGCGAGCCGATTGTTTTGAAATTGGACAGAGACACAAGACGCCGAAGACTGAAATGAGCTATCAATAATCTTGAACTGACACGACTTAATTTGTAAAGCGGGGTGATTTTAGCTACAGTTGCTAATTCGTGATGTTGTGGTCTCCGATGAGACTAATATTCTCTCCATCTAAAGGTTGTCTGGAAGAAATCGCTGTCCGCGATGAGACCGCCCAATGTACACTTTTATATTGTTATGAATATCGTGTTTCTACTACATGGGAAATCCCGACAATACCATAGATTTTTATAAAAAAACCTTAGAACCACTTTTATTTGACCTCTCGTACCTTAGCGGCGGTTACTAAAATAGGGATCAAGCTGTATCTTCAATTCTATTGGACCTATTTTGATGAAACATGCCCTATTATTTAAGTCGAAACCTTTAAGACTTAGTTTAATCAAAATCTACCCACTGGTTTTTGCGTGAAGCGCGAACAAACAAACAAACATCTACGGATTGGTTTCAGAAGCCCTTAATTAGTCGATCTGAGTAGATTGTTTTTTAATATTTTTGATTTTTGAAAATTTGATATTTAACAATTTTACAATAGTTATCATCCTTCAATACAATAGTTATGATCCTTATTTCTCAAAGTGGTCCAGGTGGACCCCCAGAGGTCCACGGGAGACTCGACGGGAACGGTGAACGTAGACCACGTTGATGTACGCAATTAGCATAGTTGGGTCTAATCTTCACATTTTTTGTCGAGTTTTGGAAATATGGTATAAATGTAGCTGCAGGGGATCCACCGAAACCAGTTAAATTTTGAAAGTGGTTTATGAGAAAAAATGTCTGGGAACCTCTGGTACAATTGAACTAAAAAGTAAAAAAATAATTTTCAAATGAATAAATGAATGAAGAATTAACTATAATGTTAAAAGGCGTGACGTCTGGAAGTAGGTGAAAATAGAATTAAATGATTACATTACATTACATTCACACATACATGTGAAATGAAATATTCTTTTCGGATCTTCTCAACAACTATCGCGTTCCAATCCGGATGTACCTAAGAGTACGTTTAAAAAGAAATTAACGTTTGCAAGAGCTTTCGTATGACTGACTATATTTTAAATGCCGCCGGTTTTAGTAAACATCAACATAAGCTATATCTTATATCTATCTATACTATTATCAAATTGTTAAATGCCAAATTTTCAAAAATCAAAGATATTTAAAAACAAACCACTCAAATCGACTAATTAAGGGCTTCTGAAGCCAAATCCGTCGATGTTTGTTTGTTTGTTCGGGCTTCACGCAAAACTAGGGGTTGATTTTGGTTAAACTATTACAGTCTTAAAGGTACTATTCCACTTTAAATACTGCGGCATGTTTCATCAAAATCGGTCCAGTAGAATGAAACATACAGCTTGATTCCTGTTTTAACAGCCGTCGTTAAAGTACGAGAGGTCACATAAAAGTGGTTCTAAGGCTTTTTATATAAATCTATGATTGTATTGGGATTTCTCATGTAGCGGAAAACCGACATTCACGCGGGCGGAGCCACGAACAAAAGCTAGTAAACTATATAACTAAATAAAATCCACAAATCATTGTGAGTCACCTCGAGTACCGTAGTTCTGTGACTTTCCATTGTCTAGAAGTTACATAAAATTACCTTTTAGACTACAATGTGGTCACTTTCCATCAACAAAAATTTACATATCTAATTAGGAAAGCGGAGTCACTAAATTGTGACTTATGTGCCAAAATGGAGGTGTACGACATTTATGGGTGGAATATATTATCTATACATATAATAAAATCGTAAACGACCCGTGTCTGTACAATGAATATTTTTTCAAAAAAACCATCCATACAGGTTATGTTACCGGAGCCAAAAATATAGTTTTTAGAAATTTTGTCTGTTTGTCGGTTTGTCTGTTTGTTTGTGCGTTTGTGCACGCTAATCTCAGAAACGGCTAAACCGATTTGAATGCTGTTTTTACTGTTTCATTGTGGTAAGCTTGCTCTAACATTTGGTGTTTGTTTCATCTATCTATCATTTATCATTAATTCTTATTAAGATAGGAGAAAATAATTTATGTATTATTTCGCTCTTACCGAATGCCCACGCGGACGAAGTCGCGGGCACAGCTAGTTAGAAATAAAAATAAAGGATTATCTCTGATAAGGAATATAAAAGGGAACACTCTTGATGTGAGACTGGTCCAAAATACATATTTTTAGTTGGCCCCACTTCTACGGGGGCCCAAAAACTGTATTATTTATTCTTATTCTATAGAATTTCTTATTCTTATTATAGAATAATTATAGAAAAGGAATATATTATATAGAAGGAATATATTATTATAAAATAATTATATTCTTATTATAGAAAAAGGTACTCGAACCTATGGTAATAGGTATACGCATAAGAAATACAGAACCAGCATTTTATCAAAAGTCTATCTCTATCCATTCAAATTTCTAAAATATCCATTCAAATTTCTAAGTGGTCAGATCCGCGATTATTTGTTATGGAGAGGTAATAAACAAACAAACATACATTTTCACTTTTTGTTAAAAACGAGTATAAATGGTGTGGATTTATTTAATTGTTATTAAAATATTTAAAAATAAACTACCCTCTTGTGTTATTTTAATAAATCTAAGCAGGACCCTAGATCGTGAAGGTCGCGCGTTCGATCCCAGTCCAATACAAATGGGTTATTTCAAATTTTTCTGCGGTCTACATTGTAGACACCAATGTACTTGACGGAGAAAGAAAACTTCGTGAGGAAAGCTGCATGCCCGCATGGGTGTGTGAAGTCTGCCAACCCGCATCAGACCAGCGTGTTAGACTACGGTCTAATCTCCGTCCTGATCATGGGAGATCCGTGCCCCTGTATTGGGGACGAATATGGACTGGAGATGATGATGATAAATTAATCGCTTCTCCTTTTTCAAGGGCAATGGTATTACCACCGTCAAAAAAGCATAAAAAAGAAACAAATCTTCCCAAAGACAAAACATCTAAATCTGATTTTGCGCCTTAAAATCCTCTACTGTTCTAATGAAATTGTTACAGTCGCTTTTGAGAACTTGATTACAATAAAGGTATCTCGACTGGATCCTACTTAAAAAATCTCAAGACAAAGTAGGGTCATTTTAATTGACACATTTGAGATTTGTCAGTCTGTCCGGTTAAGAAGGTTTATTAGTCAAAGAGTAAATCGTAAAATTGTTTCCTTTTTCATTATTAAAATAACTATACATATTTAGTAGCTGAAAAAATGTTGTCCAACTGCGCCGTTTTTTTTAAACAATAAAAAATTAAAACTTTAAAAAAAATATTATGTGGCCGCCGTTGCGAGGTTATTTTGATAAAATACATACACGTATAAACACTCACGCCAACATCCCATAAGGGAAGGCAGAGACCATAGTATATACTACGTACATACAGTCACACCTCTTTCCCATTGGGGTAAGCAGAGACCACTTCTTTCTACCTGCCACGACCGTTTAGTGAACAAAGTGGATATCCGCAGTTCGCCCCCGTGGGTATCGAGACGTGTCGGGTGGCGAACCACGACGCCGCCATTTTATGAACTTCAAAAGTGATTAAAGTGCCTCATTGGGTAAAAAAGTAGGGCCATTTTAATAGGCCGTTTAAAATGGCCCTTTTTTACGCGGAGAGAATCCTGCATAGGACTGCCGCAAGTCGTGGTGACGACCTGTGAGGCGTGTCAGACTCCTACTGACTAAACACTCCGCGGTGGCCCACATCGGCACACCTGAGGGGCTCCGGGATCACTCCCTGACTTCTCCGGTGCCTCTACGTACCTCGCTCTTCCGAGCACTCCCCGGGAGATATTATACTAGCTCCCGCAGTATCACGAGGGTATTCAGAACGACATGAGCCACACATGTCGTCATTCTTCCTACGGTTTAAGCGGACAAGACACCAGCCAACGGCAGGTGGTCCAAGGCCGCTTAAAATGGCCCTACTATATATATATATAAATAATCCAGAAATTAAACCAATGCTAGAATGGGTTCAGATACCTCATTGTTTTCTAAAGACATTCATATATGTAAATGGAATATTGTTTTATGAAACTAGCATATTTCGTCTTTAATTTTACCTGCAATTTTAAATCGTATCCAACACATCATAAAGGCTAATTAACGGTTTTATTTTTTCAGATACCTTCATATCCGCAGCACACCGACCAACACGAGTACGCGCCGACGCATCCCTACGACCCTTACTACGGACAATAAACGATTCTCTCTATAATTTAACAATGATTTTTCTATATTGAACTCTCTATTTCTTATTGAAGAAAAAGAGCTGATTGATGTCTATTATCTTATTATCAATAAATTGTAACAAGTTAAATTGAATAAAATGTGGCGTTTTAAAAACTTCTTTTTCTCATTATAGATATAATCGAATAGTAATTGTCGGGCGAGCCGTGTTATCTTATTATCAAGAAATTGCAAATAAATCGTTGCGTTTTAAATAATAATAATAATTCTTTATTAGCATAAGTATAGGTTGCAATTTCATTGTGTCTCTAATCTTTAAATCTATTAATAATTGCGTTTTATTGTTTCATGATAGCAATTGAACGGTAATTCAGGCGGCAGCGTTATTTTATTATCAATAAATTGTAAACAATACGTTGAATTTAATAAAATTTTGCGTCTTAAATCCATCTTTATCTCATCATAGATATAATGGACTGGTAATTGTCGGGCGAGACGTGTTATCTTCTTATCTTTAAATTGTGAATAATTAATTAAATAAAATGTTGCGTTTTCAATCCTTCTTTATCTCATCATAGATATAACGGAACGGTAATCGTCGGACGAGCCGTGTGATAACACGGCTCGTCCGACGATTACCGTTCCGATAATCCGATAAGAAGATATTCTTATCTTTAAATTGTAAATAATTCAATAAATTAAATTAAACGTTGCGTTTTTAATCCTCCTTTATCTCATCATAGATATAACGGAATGGTAATTGTCGGGTGAGCCGTGTCATCTTCTTTAAATTGCAAATAATTCAATAAATTAAATAAAATGTTGCGTTTTAAACCCTCTTTTATGTCATCATAGATATAACGGAATGGTAATTGTCGGGTGAGCCGTGTTATCTTCTTATCTTTAAATTGTAAATAATTCAATAAATTAAATAAAATGTTGCGTTTTAAATCCTCCTTTATCTCATCATAGATATAACGGAATGGTAATTGTCGGGTGAGCCGTGTTCTTACCTTTAAATTGTAAATAATTCAACAAATTAAATAAAATGTTGCCTTTTAAATCCTTCTTTATCTCATCATAGATATAACGGAATGGTAATTGTCAGGTGAGCCGTGTTACCTTCCTATCTTTAAATTGTAAATAATTCAATAAATTAAATTGAATGTTGCGTTTTAAATCCTTCGTTGTCTCATCATAGTAATTGAACCTTAATTGTCAGGCAGCAGTGTTACCTTTTTATCAAGAAATTGTAAATAAATCATTGAATTGAAAATTTTGAATATGTTACGTTTTAAATCCTTCTTTTTATCATCATTGCAATCAAACGGTAATAGTCAAGTGGACAGCATTACGTTATTATCAAGAAATTGTACATAAATCTTTGATTTGAATAATATGTTGCGTTTGAAATCTTTCTTTGTTTCATCATAGATAAAATCTAATGGTAATTATCGGGCGATCCGCGTTAATTTATTATCAAGAAATTGCAAATAAATCGTTAAATTGAATAAAACTTTGCGTTTGAAATCGTTCTTTGTCTCATCATAGACACAGTCGAATGGTAATTGTTGGGCGAGCCGCGTTGCCGGGCACGTCATAAGAAAGTGCATTGATATAATAAATTCTTAATTGTTAAGGTCACCGGTGCCGTGGAGCGTTGTAGTCGACCGCGGCGCGCGCGCACGGCACTCGTGTAGTAGAGGCGAATCGCTTTTTCGTGCCCAATTGCGAACAAGAGGACCTCGCTTAGTTCACACCGAGGGTCTGGGGCCGCCCCGAGTACCGACCGCCACGCGATATGTTTCGTGTAACTCTTCGTCAGCTTCAGCGATACGATGTTTTTGTTAATAATTCCCGATAGAGTGGACATGTCACTATCGATACAATAACACTGACTGATCAACGCCAAGGTGCGGCCATTGAGGTGTTGCCCGTCGTCCTGCCACGAAATGAGTTACAATTTATTATGGATGTTCCTTCTGGTACGGTTTTACTAATATATTACACTGTGTGCTACGCTTTAGAAACTTGCCATAGAAACTGTTCGTTGGATTTTAAGTTATTTCTATTACATCATCATTATCATCAGCTCACGGAAATCCACTGCTGTACATGAGCCGCCTCCCCAAAAAGAAGGGATACGCCACAATTCCCACGTTGGCCAGGCGTCTTGGAGTTCGCAGTAGATTTGATTGAATAACAACGCCGCTGCCCGTCATCTGGTACGTCCTCAGACGGTCCCCATAGCACCCGCGCGAAGGGTTGCGGTTACGCTGTTATTATACTGGACACTAGATAAGGGATTTTAATTTTTTTTTATTTACCCAACTACATAAGTTATATATCTGTCTAAACTGCTTTAGTAGTATGTCGTGATATATTTAAAATAACTCCAATCTATGTGCTGATAAAGTGGCATTTTTCAAATGTTTATTACTCGTTATTGCATTTAGGCAATATCTAATCATTTTTGATGACGAGTGGAAATGTCTACCGCGTATTGCCGCACCGGGCGCCCGGATACGTTAGCCCCGCCACGCCCACTAAAACCACTTGAGTTCCTCCTATCGTCCCGAAACCAATTCGTTACGGGATTCGCGCTAGCATATCGTTGCTTAACTTAATTGAAAATATTTACTTTACAACTATTAAGTATATAACTTTAAAACATAATCACTAACATATCAATAGTTACAATTCGGGATCGAACCTACGACTTTTTGATAGCAAGCCGTGTCTGGCACCACCAGACCACCAATATCCATTCATCACCAATTACACCTTTGATGTACCTTAATTCATTCTGAATATTATTTTACTAATTTCAAATTTGATCATACTTACCTTTACTTATTAGTCATACATACATACATATTTATTGCAGTTGTATATAATCTATTGTAAACGCTTATTCGAAAGATATGCCGTTCCACACCATCATGATCAGTCCTTTGAAGTCCACTGCTGGACTTAGTTCTCGTCCTTAAGAAGAAGAGACGTACCATAATCTCTATGCTTAACAGGCGTCTTGTAGATCACAGTAGATTTTGACTGAACTGATTATTTGATTTTGATAACGCTGCTACCCATTATGGTACGGGATGTACCAGCATCCCGTACCTGTTACAGCATTCACGGGTAGAAATGAAATGACGCTATTATTACGCCAGCGTCACACAGCATGTTGTTTCACAACGCTACTACAATTGGCTACTGTTTAATTTCTAGGTTTAATCTATATTATTAATATTATAAAATTCTTAAATGTCATTTTTTTAAATTGCAGTTGTTTTTAAACTACTCAGATACTAATTAAAGACTTCTAAAAACAAATCTGTCGATCTCTGTTTGTTAGTTTCTTTGTTCGATCTTCACACAAAAACCAGCGGGTAGAAGTCAAACTTTTACTGTGTTTAAGGTATTATTACGACTTAAATACTGCGGCATGTTTCATCAAAATAGATCAAATAGAATTGAAGATACAGCTTGATCCCTGTATTAGTAGTCACCGTTAAGACGAACGAGAGCTCAAGTAAAAGTGGTCATTTGCTTTTTATATAAATCTATTAATGTTTCGGGATTTCTCATGTAGCGGAAAACTGACATTCACGCGAGCGAAGCCGCGGGCAAAAGCTACTCACAAATATAATTTATAATTGCATATCCATTCGTCTCAATGGTGCTTGCATATTGTTAATAGAGAGTAAATTTTGTAGGTAATGAAGCGTAAACACACACACGGACAAACTTATTGAAATTTTAATTGCATGTCACTGCAACACAAGGTTGATTTATAAAATAAAATATACATTCACATATTATTACCTACTCGATCACAGTTTGATATCTAGTTAAATAACTTATCATACTCTCACGACTATTGTCTCGGAAGGAGTAGACCAGAGGTTCCCAGACTTTTTTTCCCATAGACCACTTTCAAATTTTAGCTGATTCCGGTGGACTCCCTGCAGCTACATTTTTACCATATTCCCAAAACTCGACAAAAAATGTGAAGATTAGGTCTAACTATGGAAATTTGCGTACGCCAACGGAGACCCCCGTCAAGTCTCCCGACCCCTGGGAGTCCACCTGGACCACTTTGGAAACTAACGGTGTAGACAAAGGCTTAGGTAGGCTCTACTACTTTTTTTAGACTGATAACTCTTTATTGACACAAAACAATTACAAAAGAAAATAAATACGAAAAAGTGTTACAATGCGCGGCCTTATCGCTGAAAGCGATCTCTTCCAGGCGACCTTATTTTAGTGCTTACTACCTACTTTTCGCTCATTTTTCATATGTAAATATAAATACAAATGAGAAGACCTAAAAGAAGCTATTAAGGAAATATGCCATACATCAAAATTTAAAATGTACTCACAGTTTGATAGTGAACGATGATTGCAAACTAAATATATTAACAATAATTCTAAAATAATATATTTCATCTTCCAAATTTCGTCTTCTCCGTACGACATACGAAAATAAAACAGTCTGTATTAGTTTATGTACTTGCGAATGCGCAGCGCCCGCGCACACCGCGGCGGTTTATTGGCGTTAAGTGTGATGATTTTGTAAGTGATAATTGAACTACATACTTACATATACTCACGCCGATATCCCATAAGGGATATCGGTGTGAAGGCAGAAAGTGAAGGCAGAGACACACATACATACTACATACACATAGTCACGCCTCTCCCATTGGGGTAGGCAGAGACCGCTTCCTTCCACCTGCTGCGATCGTTTGATGTAGCAAAGTGGCTATACGCAGTCAACATTTCGCCTCCGCAGGCAATGAGACGTGTCGAGTGGCGAACCATGACGCCGCCATTTTATAAGGTTCAAAAGTATTAAAGTTCCTCATTGCATTCCCACGGCGTAATGGCGAGGAAAGGAAAGAGGATGAGGTGGGAAAGGTGTATTGAGAAAGAAATATGGAATTTAGGTGAAGGACAATAGGATATAGAATACTACTATCTCGAAAGGAGTAGGAAGAGACAGTAGTAGCTCGGGGGGCCGGGGTCGCATACCCGTATACTTAAGTCTATTTGCCGGACAGGCTAAAAGACTATAAGTACTCCCTGACCTTATAATTTATAAATGAACTATAAATAAAAATACATTGTAGAAACAAAATAATGTGGAAAATATTTGATTCGTACTTAATTTTTTACTAGTATTTTGTTTCAATGCTAAATGGCAATTAAATCTTGCAGGTAATTTATGTTTAATTCACTTTCAATTACTCGATCCAACTGAAATTTAATAATTATGTACTTGATAATAATGTTTTGATGCCCAGAGCTTAGACACCGGAGTGCTCGAGAGATCTGCGCTGTCCTTAACGTAGAAATATAGAATTCAAATTTGGCGAAATGGTCTCGATAACCACTTGGCACCAGATTATGATCATATTCTGATGATGATCTAAAAGGCCATCACGGGGGATGTTCGCTTTACATACATACATACAATCACGCTCTTTTCCTTGGCTCTCCGGCGGGGAATCGAACGGCTGTACACGGACCACTATACTACCGAAGAATTGGGATATGCAGAGACCAAACTTTTCTACTTACTACTAGCAAATTGGCTATCTGTAGCTCACTTTTCACTCCCGCGGGAAACAAGATATATCGGGTGATGAACCACGACGCCGCCATTTTTATAAGGTTCAAAAATGTTGAAGTTCCTCATTGCGTTCCCAAGAAAAGCAAGAGTAAAACAGGTCCACCCAAACAGAGCCCCGCATGCTCGGGTAAGGCTAGTCGTTATCTTGGGTCTAGCCATGAAGCCATCGGCGCGGTAGCCACTGGCTTAGTGGAGAAGAAAGGAAAGAAGGAAAGGTAGAAAATGAGTATTGGCAAGGAATATGGAATTTGGAAAAAGGATTATAGGATACTACTATCTCGGAAGGAGTAGGAAGTGACAGTAGTAACTCAGGAAACCGGGGTCTCTTATCCATATACTTAAGTCTATTTGCTGGACAGGCTAAAAGACTAAGTACTCTCTAACCTATCCTGATCTTCGCTTTAATAGACTTCTATTCAATTCTTCTATTATATTAAAGTTCTTCCTTCTAGATACTTATCTAGAAGGAAGAACTAACTTCACGATAAGTAGTTAACTGTTTTACCTTTTTGTGTCTACACAAAAATTGTAAGTTTGTAAAAAGTAATATAGTTCCAAAATCGATAAAGAGGTTACATGGAGATCCCGTTCGGTTGGAGAGCGATCGGGAAGCTATTAAATATATCCTTCTCCAAACTCCCAAAGATGCCGTAGAGAAAAGGCTTTGAGCCGTATGTGTTACCAGTAATAATCTACCAAAATTATATCTGGGCTTTTTCATTGTATTACTTGAATAAACTCGGAGTCACATAACATGCTGTAGAAGAACCTCGGAGTTTCATTGTATGATAAAATCCGAAACGAGAATATACGTAAAAGAACTAAGGAAATGAGCCAAGGTCATCGACACGGCACGTAGGATCAACAAGATGGCAACAAAGGGAGGGTCACAGAGGAACTAATAAATCGATAAGAAACGGTCTCGATTAGAGACCGCAGACTGTAAAGTACGCCGTGGGTAGAGGCGTTCCACCGGTTGAACCAATAACCTGGAAAGTTTCTGATAAGCGTTGGATGGAAGGTACATTGATGGTCATATGTTGTCAGACAGGGCTTGCGATCGAATGGTCGTAGAGTCGATCCCGGTCCTGTACCACTGAGTTATTTATAATTCATGTACAGTCTACAATATAAACACCAATGTACTAAACGGAGAAGGAAAACTGCACGAGGAAACCTGCATGCTCATGTGGGTATGTTAAGTCTACCAACCCGCAGTAGGCCAGCGTGCTAGACTGGGGCCTAATTCCCCCACCCGATCAGGAGAAGCCCGTGCCCCTCTAGTGCAGAGGAATATGTACTACGGATGATGGATGGAATAGGCCTAAGTGTTCATCATGGCACTGATGATGATTATACAAAGCATTTTTACTTATTTATAATTTATTGACATTGTTATTACTGTNTAGACTGGGGCCTAATTCCCCCACCCGATCAGGAGAAGCCCGTGCCCCTCTAGTGCAGAGGAATATGTACTGCGGATGATGGATGGAATAGGCCTAAGTGTTCATCATGGCACTGATGATGATTATACAAAGCATTTTTACTTATTTATAATTTATTGACATTGTTATTACTGTCATTGACCATTGACCACTGGGCAACAAATCAACAGCAAAAATTATTTTATATAATCTTTCAGTAAGTATTGATATGCAGGGACTTCCCCGCAAATTTAATGTGTATATAGCCATTTACTGTAATGTGAAAGTATCTATATTTGTCTATTTATAACCTCTTTAGGACTAAGGGCTTAAGTAGGCCATTTATTCTTCTACCATAGTCTTAGTTCGAGTCTCAAAAGTAACATCACAAGGACTTGTTCGTAAAATAGGCACGAACGGTTGGGTTAAGACCGTCCAGTGTACGTTTTACGTAACTACGTCAAAATAAATAAAAACATTACTGAAAAAAAAAACAAAATCCTGACTGCGTGAAAATGTATTTTTTTTTTTTATAATTTTGATACACCCAGTGTCACTCTCAGAGAAAAACGAACCTGACGACACCTGTCAAGCTAAAATACATCTAGCCATTAGGCTTACTAAAGAAAAACACTCGAAAAACATAACCTTCCTTCTGGTGCAGTCGGATAATAAAATAGTCTGTCTACATAAATATAAATAAAATAATTATAAATATGTAAAATAGATATCCAAGTAGAATAATTTTATTAGACCCATGAAAATCTCGATTCTCAACTTTAAACTTTGATTGTTTAATTATTATTTCAAAAACCTTGTTTGTTTGTTTTTTTTTCGAAATTTATTTGTTTTTTCGATATACTTATAGTACGGGCATTACATAGGTAAGGACCTGATATCATCATCATCATCATTTCGGCCCGTAGCTGTCCACTGCTGAACATACGCCTCTCCAATCGAATTCCAGCGCGACCGGTCCATAGCCACCTGCATCCAGCAAAACCCAATGATCCTCACCAGGTCGTCGGTCCATCTCGTAGGTGGCCGTCCCACACTGCGCTTGCTAGTACGTGGTCTCCATTCAAGGACCCTTTTGCCCCATCGGCCATCCGATCTTCGCGCTATGTGGCCTGCCCATTGCCTCTTCAGCTTGCTTATCCTACGGGCTACGTCAGCGACTTTGGTTTTTCTACGGATCTCCTCATTTCTGACACGATCTCGTAGAGGAATACCGAGCATAGCCCTCTCCATAGCTCGCTGCGCGACATTGAGCCTCTGAAAAAGTCCTTTTGTGAAGCACCACGTCTCAGGACCTGATATCTATAGATCTTGTTAACACTTGCGATCGTTGATCTTGTAAAGCGATTGGAACGTTGACAAATCGAAATAAAATGCTATAAAGTCCCATAAAAGTTGGCATAGCTTAGCTACAGTCTAACACACGAATCATGGGCTTGAAAAATAGCGGCAAATTCAAAAATCCAGCTAAAAAGCTTAAGGAAAATACATATTAATAGAAAATACATATTTATTACGCCCAATTTTTTATGAATTTGCCGCTATTTTCAGGCTCATGATTCGTGTGTCAGACTATCAAATGAAGACTCGTGGCAAATACTCATACTGCAATTCTAAGCGGGAAATAAGGTATGTACTTAAAGTGATTGTCTTTGTTAACAAAATAAAAACTTATAACACCAGTACAAAAATGTGCATATTTTTTTATTTATAAAATAGGTATATGTAGTTATCCGTAAATCGATCACTCTCAAATTATTCTTATTTTCATTCTATAGGTATTATTAATTACCACTTGTGTGTAAACATTGTCCTCTTAATAAATGTCACAGTGATCTTTACGCAAACTGGATCCACGGTGCAGACTAATTTCGTTTCAGCTGAGGGCGAAACGGCTCTACAGCACTTCCTGATGTTTTTATTAAAATGGCATCAGGTAGGCGTCCACCGATATTTATTATTCCGTGTTGGCAACACTCGTAAATATGATTTTATCCGCCAGATGGCAGTCGTGTCTGCTTCCTTCGACGGTGTGAAGATATTAATATTGGAGACTGGCCTTGAGAATTTTTTTTATTAAATTATATTCTTTTGTGTGGTTCTATATGCATGAACTGTTAATGGGTAATATTTAATGAATAAGTAATGAAGTTTAATGATTCAATTTTTAATATGTTCCTGCGTAATTAAGTTTCTCTCTGCTAAATTTAAAAACGTCGGTTTAGTTGTTCACCGAAAATCGATTTACAGAAATATAATAGTGATATAATGATTCCTCTGCCAATATGCCTTAACGCCTCAGTCGATTGCATCTTATCAGGGTATTCCTGCTTGCTCTTATACGTATAAGCAAAGAAAAGCCCATGCCTTGGATATAATATGTGTAGGCAAAGAATAATCAAGGTGGCTTACTGGTGCTTACACATTGGAGAATTTGCCTACACAATTGTAAGACATGATGATAGATATTGATAGCCATAGCTTGTTTAATTTAGTGATCATTTACAATAACTTTATCTACAGTTCTTGAAATCTAGGCTATCACTAGCACAATCTTTAAAATAAATCCTGAGTTTGTCATTCGGTCACACACTTTTAGTATTTTCATAAAATTCATAATACTTTCATCGTAATCTCCAGTCAAAATTTGTCCCTCACTACAGGGACACAACTTTCCCTAATCTCCCTCATTAGGTCATAGTCTAGTGACCTAGTGCGATTCAAGTTTATTTGATCATCATCATCATTTCAGCCCGTCACTGTCCACTGCTGAACATAGACCTCTCCAATCGAATTCCAGCGCGACCGGTCCATAGCCACCTGCATCCAGCGAGACCCAGCGATCCTCATCAGGTCGTCGGTCATCTCGTAGGTGGCCATCCCACACTGCGCTTGCTAGTACTTGGACTCCATTCAAGGACCTTTTTGCTGATTTTTATTGAATTTGGACTTTATTTGATGAATCAGAGAAAATGATTAGGTGTTTTATTGACACATCAACTCCTTCATACTAGCTAGGGCACTAAAACTGTATCCTACAACTTGCAAAGTAATTAATCAAGTCTATTTCTCAGTCAGTATTCACTATAGTAACTGATTTCTACACATCAATCGATAAATAATAACTGTAAAATGAAATTAACTTAGGTGAACATGTTGAGAACAAAACTACGTTTGTATTATGCGCGACAAAGCAGTTTTCGACATACATAGCTACAAAAAGCTGGAATAGATTTCGCCACCTATGGAAAACTGTGTTAATGTATACTCATAATTCTCATCCCCAATCCATATTCGTCCCCGCTACAAGGGTACGGACTTCCCCTTATTGGAAGGGAATTAGACCGAAGTCTACCACGTTGGCGTAGTGCGGCTTGATAGACTGCATTACACCCATATGGTCATGCAGGTTTTCTCACCAAGTTATACTTCCCCGTTGAGTACACAGGTGTTGACAATGTAGACCGTACACCGTAGTACCTACACACTCATTCAGTAGTAATTTAATGCACCTATTACATTAGGTACATTCTCTCATATAGTTCTGCTTTCTAGTATTCAGATTTCACCTTTATCCAAAGCATATATTACCACGGTTGTCTACGCTCTTCTCATGGCTTCCATGGAAAATCAGCATTAGTGTTGTAATAAAAATAAATGTTTATACATACCTACTGTAAACGTAAGAAAATAATGGTAAGAAAATCATATAAATATGTTTGCATACAATTTAATACTAATAATATTATAATATTGTGGGATTGACTTGAAATAAATAACCTTTACATACGTCTTTATTACTATTCAATTAAAAAAATGGCTTCCTTGTTTTACTTATCAAGAACGAGTCCTAACTCACAGATAAAAAAATAACTCTGACGGGTCGACACAGATAATAAAACTACCAATCTAAGTAACAAACTAAAACAAAATTCAAAAAATATTTACATTAATAATCCAATATATACACTTTCTTTTGTGATCTAGTGGTACTCGACACGACTTGCGATTAAAACGTTGTGGGTTCGATCCCGGTCCCGTACCACTAAGTTATTTTTAATTCATGTACGGTCTACATCAGTGGTTCCCAGGCTTTTTTTCTCATAGACCACTCAAAATTTAGCTGGTTCTAGTGGACTCCCTGCAGCTACATTTCTACCATATTCCCAAAACTCGACAAAAAATGTAAAGATTAGATCTAAATATGGAAATTTGCGTACGCCAACGTAGACCCCCGTCGAATCTCCCGTGGACCCCTGGGGATCCACCTGGACCACTTTGGGAACTAAGGGTCTACATTATAGACACCAATGTAGTCAACCCACTCATTTTGAGTGGAAGCTCTGTTGTGAGACAGTAGATGCGTCATGCTATAATGATGATGAAATATTAAAAAAAAGACATATATATATATATATATATATATATA
>WUAW01037902.1:0-13064 GCA_017165845.1 Thaumetopoea pityocampa | reverse complement strand
CTTTGGCCTCGAAAGAGGTCATGTTAAGAGAATATTAAGAAAAAATGAAGAGAAAAGATTTATTAAGAGAATGAGAATGGTAAGAGAAGATTTATTTATAACTAGTTTTTGGCCGCGGCTCCGCCCGCGTGAATGTCGGTTTTCTGCTACATGGAAAATCCCCACGCAATCATAGTTTTATATAAAAAACGTTAGAACCAACTTGACCTCTCGTACCTTAGCGGCGGCTACTAAAACAGGGATCAATTTGCTGTATTTTCTATTTTACTGGACCGATTTTGATGAAACATACCCTATTATTAAAGTAGGAATAGTAAGACTGTAATAGTTTAATCAAAATCTACCTGCTACTTTTTGCGTGAAGCCCGAACAAACAAACAAACATCGACGGAGTCGGTTTCAGAAGCCCTTAATTTGTCGATCTGAGTAGTTTGTTTTTAAATATCTTTGATTTTTGAAAATTTAACATTTAAAAATTTTATAATAGTATAGATAGATACATATGTTTTACAATTATTGTTCAGCAATTCAACATATATGTCTATGACCATATAGGTATAGATTAGATTTGGAAAATATCTGACTCCCGAACTATAAAATGATAATAATATATTATATAAGGAATTGCTTTGTAAAAATTTCATGCTGCTATACTTACAAATTTCATGCTGCTATACTTACAAATTTCATGCTGCTATACTTACAAATTTCATGCTGCTATACTTACAAATTTCATGCTGCTATACTTACAAATGTCATGCTGCTATACTTATAAATTTCATGCTGCTATACTTACACATTTAAGCTGTGCGTTATCTGTCAGCCAGTGTTAGTATTTTTATGTAGAAAATAGATTTGTACGAATTAATGTTTACCTTGTTTCGTATATAAGTATAGTGTCAGTATACAATGGTTGTTGATTCTGTTGAGATAGAACTTAACTAAACTAATTCCTCCCCATCTTTTTCTAATGTCAAACGTCAAAACGAGATAGCGAACATTTATAGCGAGTACCAATCTACATTTCTGTTAAACGGTTCAAAAAATGTTGCGTTTTTGCGTATCTTACGTACGTATTAGTACGTATGTTCTGATATCGGGTTTAAATGTTTTAATTTTGACGTGTCTAAATAAAACTGACAGCAACAAAAATGTAGCTATCTCGTTTTGGCGTTTGACATTAGAAAACGATAAGGAGAGACTAAAAGTTAAGTTCTGTTACAACAGAGCCAGCACCAATATCCCTTAAACATTAGTTAGCATGTAACATTTCGAAACCTCCATGCAATAACATGGTAACTCATTTTTTCGTATATTGAGTTATATATTTTTTTTTAACTAAAAAAATATAGTAAAATATGTAATAGTTTTCTTTCACAACCTTGAAGTGGAGAAAATAGTGCTCATAAAATATATTACATAGAGATACTTCTGTTGAACTTTATATGAATTTTTAACTCAAAATTTTGTTCTCCCCTAAAAACAGAAAAAGAGAGTTGCGATGTTATTGCACGGAGCTGTCGATTTATCAATCGAAATGAACAAGAGCGCCATTGTTTTCTTATTTAGAATGATTAAAACGTTGTATTATCACCCGCATGCAAACATCCTGTGCCAGCAGAAATATAGCAACACAATATTTTTAACAAGCACAGGTTATGTTTAGTTGATACATCGGTGCTATAGTACATTGGCGATGTTGTGGATAAAATGCTCTTTATATAAATCTACAATTGTGTCGGGATTTCCCGTGTAGCGGAAAACTGACATTCATGCGGGCGGAGCCGCGGGCAAAAGCTAGTAATGAATAAATTCATCACCTGAACTATTAGAAATGTAACCTTTAAAAAAATCGTCTCAAAAGGATTAAAAGCCAAGGTCAAAAGCTAGTCTATCTATACTATTATAAAATTGTTAAATGTCAAATTATCAAAAATCAAAGATATTTAAAAACAAACTATTCAGATCGACTAATTCAGGGCTTCTGAAACCGAATCCGTCAATGTTTGTTTGTTTGTTTATTTGTTTGTTCGGGCTTCAGGCAAAAACCAGCTGGTAGATTTTGATTAAACTATTACAGTCTTAAAGGCACTATTCGGACTTAATTAATGCGGTATGTTTCATCAAATTCGGTCCAGTAGAATTGAAGATACAGCTTGATCCCTGTTTTAGTAGCCGTCGCTTAGGTACGAGAGGTTAAGTAAAAGTGGTTATAGACTTTTTATATAAATCTATGATTGCGTCGGGATTTACCATGTTGCGTAAAACCGATATTCATGCGGGCGGAGCCGAGGGCAAAAGCTAGTTATCTATAAAGTCTTAGCTCTTTATGTGAGTAATTATTAAATCACATCTACAAAATTACAAAATATTTTAAATGAAGCAGTAATCATAAATAATCCACAAATCGACGAAATGCACCAGTCCTTCGGGAATATTCGGGGGCTTTCGGGTCGTTTCGATCGCAGCGGGGGAGCATCAGCTAATCGCGATAATGTGTTTATTGAATTAGGCGCGCGTGCGTCGGTCGTACGGTCGTACGATCGCAGCACATGTGACTAGGAGCACTGGCTGTGGCCGTTACGTATGATAGATTGGGTAGGTGGGGTGTGATTTTTTTGTATCGAGTCAGGGCAATAACCGCCAGCTCCATTATGAAAGAGTAATTAGTATAAGTGCATTGACAGTGTAGTGGTTATCGACACGACATACGATCGAAAGGTCGCGGGTTTGTTCCCGGTTCTGTACCGCTGAGTTATTTCTAATTCGTGTACGGTCTATATTATAGATACCAATGTACTCAACGGTGTAGGAAAACTTCGTGAGGAAACCTGCATGCCCACATGTTCGTGTGTGAAGTGTTCCAATCCGCGCTAGGTTAGCGTAGTAGACTACGGCCTAATCCCTCTCCTGATCAGGGGAGGTCCGTGCCCCTGTAGTGGGTCGAATATGAATTGGGGATGAATTAGTATAAGAATATAGAAAGATAAAACACATTATTAGCACAACAAACTTACAGATTAGAATCGGTATATGATATTATAAAATTGTAAAACGTTATTGTCGTAAAGAGATTTCAAAACATCTAACTCAGATAGAATAATTAAGGGCTTCTGAAATAGAAACCATCTTTTGCTTTCTACGAGTCTGCCCCCTAGCCAAGTTGACATTCGGCAATCGTTACCGTTAATAGAAACGAAAAAAATGTATAGGAATGACACTTTTAATCGCCACGTCACACGTGACTTATCGAATAGAAGTGTCATTTCAATGCAATTTTTCCTTTCTATTAGCGATAACGATTGTCGAATGTCATCTTGGCTAGGGGGCTGTTTATTTCTTTGAGCTACACCCAAAAGCCTGAGAATAGATTTTGGTCACACTATTGTACCACTAAATATGCAAGCGTAGTTGCGGGCGACATGCGGCCAGCTGGCGGGTACATAGAACTGGGTGGGCGTTCACACACAGTTCAGAACAAATCACACAAAACCCTGAAACACGAATTACGCTCAAGGCTTCCATTAAAGTATTACTTTGTATATGTCAATAGCGTCATCGTAACAAAACCTTCAATGTAGGCCGTTCCAATAAAACCTAGTTTCCTCTTCACTCAACAAAAATATAAGAAAATAAAACTACAAAGACACTGAGTGAAAACAATGCAGGTGTCAGATTACTACCGCCGGCACGTGGGGTGGAGAGGGCCGAGGACATTAATTTAATTATCCCTCTCTCCCGGGACTGTCTAATATTATATGGGAGTGAGGCGACTCCCGGCTTACAAATTCAAGTGTCATTTTTTCGCGTGAGAAAAAAATCTCGCAAACTGATTTTTTTTTTCAATGCTGGCATCCCCATGTGAGATCAGGTTGCGTGTGGAAAAATATATATGATTTAAATCTGGATCGCGATGTTCCTTTAGTGAAACTTGAGGTAGAAACAAAATGGAAGATTTCGTTTAATGTTTTACGATAAAAAGATTTATTTTCTATACTATTATAAAATAGATAAAAGTCAAATTTTCAAAAATCAAATATTTAAAAATAAACTACTCAGATTGACTAATTAAGGGCTTCTGAACGCAAATCCGTTAAACCAAATATTTGTTTGTTTGTTTGGGCTGCACGCAACAAGCTGCTGCTAAATATAGGTTAAACTGTTACAATCATAAAATATTCCGACTTAAATACTGCGGTATGTTTCATTAAAATCTAGTAACATATATGTAATTTAAGAATAGAGCCATCCATTTGACAGATTGACTTCAGTTTTTAAATTATTAGAGTATGATTATAAAAAGACTGGAAAATATTTTTTTACTTCTTTTTATATTTGTATATTGTAAACAGTTCGATAAAATATGATTTTATTAAAAAAAAAAACAATTTTATGCTAACTCATACGTACAAAACTACTCTATTTCATTTAAATATGAAAACTGCAAATTAAAAAAATCTGAAGGAAATTTCTAAAAAAATATTTTTAGTTTCGTAGGTGTGGTTATAGGGTAAAATTAAATTTGCTCTCATACAAAGAGCAACAAAGCTACTGTTGACTACGGTTATCAATGCAGGTGGAGCTATAATTTCTAGCTAGTATCTAATATTTAGTATACTCTGGGAGGGACCGTATGTTTTAATGTATTCGTCCTTCACTTCTTTAAGTTAGTGCTTTAAGTTTCTTTCTTTCAGTTAGTATAATTAACAGGCAATTTAAATGCTTTTTAGATTTGTGTCATTTATTCGTCTGTTTGTATAAATTTATTTGTAAGTATAATACACAATATATAATACACAACTGTTTCGTAAATACTATCATTATCATCATCAATTTCATCATCATCATCAACATTGTCTATTGATCCACTTTAGATTAAGGGTCTCCTTTCAGAATGATGGGATTAGGCACGATGGCCTAATGCGTGGTGGCAGACTTCCCACGCCATTGAGAAAATCGCACAGGCATGTAGGTTTGTTCACCGTTTGAAGCGAGTGAATATTAATCATTAAATTATTAAAACGCACTTGATTTCAAAAAGTCAGTGGTGCATGCCTCGGATTCGAACTCGAAATCTAAGACTTGGCGTGCATTGTCATACCACTAGGCTATCACTGCTTCCTAAGTACTATACACTACTAATATACAATTGTATACAAATAAATATATACCAAGTAGTATATTAATTACAGACATAATTGACGCTTTTGGAAAACAAAAATAATAGAATTGAATAGTTTTTTTTATTGTAGACCGATATAACAAATTTTACAAACACGTTTATTAAAACGAGAAATAGAAAGTGTAGTACATTGGGCGGTCTTATTGCAATATGCGTTCTCTTCCAGATATCATTTAAATCTCTTAGAAATATATAATTCGTATCGATTTGGTAATACAAGGCAACATTATCACGAATTTCAACAATAAGGTCACCGTACGAATAAAATTTTAATTCAAATAAAGCTGCAAACGTATTAAAAGAAAACGCCACTAAAATCGAAGCATTTCAAGTTTCAGTCCTTAATTAAACTCGAAGCACGTAGCGATCCTTGATTCAGTCCCCCCCAGGGCAGAGTGACACCCTACCCCTACCTACTAACGGACCAACCTCCTTTCCTTATGGACCGCTTAGATTTCCACCCCCTAGGTTGTGTGGACGGAATACTAGAAGTGAGGAATCTCGTGTTAAGGATTGGTTTCGAGAGATTGGGTACTTAGTTTTATATCTTTTAGTTTCTATTTCGATACAATTCTGTTCTTAAGAATCTCACACAAACGTTTAACTCCGCTAGTGTTAAATGCATCACAAATTAATATATTATTGAGAAAAACATAACGTACTGATTAATTACTAAACAGTAGAAAAAAAAATATTTAGTAAAATGTATCCAATTAGATATAAGAGTATATTATGAATATTATTATCATCAATCAATGACTATGTATGTAAAGTCTTAGATCTCGGGTTCGATTCCATCCCATCGAAGAGACATCTGAGTTTTTTAAATTATAAGCGCATTAATAATTTAAACAATGATATTTAATAATTCAGGTTGGAGTGTATTTAGACTTTTAGCTTGTCCGGCAAATAGACTTAAACATACGGGTAAGCTAACTCGGCCTCCCGAGCTACTGTTGTCTCTTCCTACTCCTTCCTAGATAGTTGTATTCTATAACCTAATTCCATTTCCCAAATTTCATATTCCTTGCTCAGTACACCTTTCCTATCTCACTCTATTTCTTTTCTTTTCCACTAAGACATTGGCTGCCGCATCGATGGCTGCATGCCTAGACCGGGACATCGAACATGCACGGTTAAACCCAAGATGATGGCTAGCCTTACCCAAGCATGCGGAGCTCTGTTTGGGTGGACCTGTTTTGCTCTTTGTATGTATATAAACCTTACCCTTTATATGTTTTTGTTTTACCCTTTATATGTTCTTTTTTATGTTTTTTTTTATGGGAACGCAATGAGGAACTTTAACAATTTTTAAAGATAAAAATGGCGGCGCTGTAGTTCACCACCCGACATGTCTCGTTTCCCACACGGGCGAAAAGTGAGTTACGGATAGCCACTTTGCTTGTAGCAAGTGGAAAGAAGTGGTCTCTGCTCATCTCAATTCTTCGGTAGTTTAGTGGTCAGTATCCCCGACTGTCACGCGGGTGGCCGGGGTTCGATTCCCCGCCGGAGAGCTAGGGAAAAAGGCGTGATTTTATGTATGTATGTATGTATGTAATAATTTAATAATTAATTATTACTCGCTACAAAGGTTTAAGGAAAACGTCGTGTGGAAATCTGCATGCCTGAGAGATTTTCTCGACGGTGTGTGACGTCTGCCGACCCGCATTAGGCTAGCATGGTAGATTATAGCCTCACATCTTTCATTGTGTGAGGAGGCCCTTGACCTGCAGTGGATCATTAGATGGGTTGATGATCATGATGAAGTATCTACTATTACGAGAAAAATGCAGCAGAATGACGTAAGGATCCTCAAAGAAAATTTAAATAGGATCATTTAAAAACAAATTTCACAATTTAATATCGCTTCAAAAAGAAATCAAGGTTATTTTTTGTTTCAACCTCATTTGCATATTGTCAGCATTCCAAGTTGAAATTGCCACTTTCAAATCCAATTACAAGACAAAAGCCCATTTGCACTTATCCAGTGATGTCTTTGCTATTTTTAAAGCATAAAAGGCTTTAAAAAGTAATCAAAGGGGCTCCAAGTAGAAAGTTTAGAGCACTTGGCGCGAACGCGACAATTGTGAATATTTTCATATCTTCTCAAGTCGTTCTCTCAAATCTTATTTTGAGCATGTTTTCCCTCTGTGAGTTTCAATTCGTTTTAATTTCATAAAGTGTTATAATTTTATGATTATTGTTTGATTCATCAAATATAATAAATAATATATATCTTTACGTAGTATATTCATTTATAGAAAAGATAAAATCGACTAACTTTTATTTAGTGTCAGAACAATTAGGGAAAGAAAGATATCAAGGCTGTTTAGGCTATATATAGTTATATAATATATGTTTATATATTTTATATTACATAATATACTAACGATATACAAACAGCAAAAAAGATCTTAGTGCATTTCATTAAACGGGTAAAGTCTATTTGATGTATTTTATTATGACTTAAAATGCCAACTTTGAGATCTATGTTTTCTTTAATTTCATCGTCGAGTTTCATTTTATACTGGAGTAAACGTTTGTAGATGGTACAACATTATGACTTAACTATGAGCCAAATATATTTTAATTCCATTTCAAATGCGATCTCAACAAAATTAATTTTGCAAATGCTTTTTTAAATTTTTCACCGCAAACCGCTGCAGGGGAGGTAATGTTGAGAAAAAAAAAATGAAATAAAAAAACAACAGAGGCTGAAACACAGCCACTGTGCAATTATTCCGAGAGCTAATGTGCCACTTGTTTATTCCCTGACTAATTAAGAGAAGGAAGTTTAAAAAATACTTTAGATGAGCCTTTGAGCGAATCAAACATTCATGAAATGGAACGAGAAAGGTTTTAGTAATAATAAGTGACTTTTTTAATTTTAGGTTTATAATGGATCTCTTATAATTAGCTGTACGTTTATCTGTCCTGGATAAAACATGCATTGAGAGGAGTGAAAAATATTCTTATTTTTACCATATACTTCCAGTATTGACTAGGATTCCACTTGATGTTAAGTGGTGGTGTAATCTAGTGTAATAAAATGAACTAGTTTAATAAAAATCTATTCACACTTAAATTTATTCTTTTACTTTTGTTGAAGGCAATTTAATTTAATGCGAGTTTTAACTTATAGTATAATATATTATATAAAAATTATACAGAATATATATTATACAGAATTATATTATATATAAAATGCAAGCAATAATATTATAGTTTTTTATTAACAGAAAGATACTCCACAAGTGGTATGATGGGACCCAAACTATTCTAGAAACTTTGTGTATGTAAGTAATACTAAATACCAAATGAATAATTTATTAGCAATTAATTGCTTCAACGCTTAAGTAAGTTTAGGTAACTAATGTGAGTGTTGAAACTACTAACTCCAAAATTGAGGTACTATCAGGTAAGGAAGTTGGAAGTTCCGCACCCAATTAGCGTCGAATTAAACTGGTACGGGTGAGAGTTGACAAATCGCGAGTCGCGGTCCTGCGTTCCGACGTTGACTAATCACCCACCGTTTAATTTAGCTAGCGTAATTATAAATAAAATTTCGACGATAAATTGTCTAGGGGTACATTAATCAAGAAGTTGGGACACTGATTAAAATGCCGTTCTGGCAACTATTCGCTAAGTTGATATCGTTAATAATTTACACGTAGGGGGTAGAGTTAGGGGCGAGATCAGGTGATATGTGCCGGTTTAATTTATTTGCAGAAGCTGAGACTACAGATAGAAGCTTTGTGTTTTAAGTATCGCTTGCCAGTAAACACTTGTCCTATTTATAGAAAAGAAAATCTCTCAGATATGCAGGTTTTGTCATGAGGAGTGATTATTAATCATTAAATATTATAAATACGCACACGATATCAAAGTCAGTGGTAATTTATTTTGCTATGGAACTTAAAAAAAAACATTTACTTTTTAAAGATTATATTGAACAGCGTAATGAAACTGATGAGATATTTATCTCAATTAATCCAATATCATAATTATCTATAAGAAAAAAATCCAATCATATTAAAAGATAAGTTTAAAATTCCACATAAAAATTTATTCAACACTATCTACAGACCACCCTATAGAGCGGAAACATGTGCCCAATAACTAACCCAACCCTTCTTCTCTGACTCTCTCCGGCACATTCTAAAATCTCACTTCCTCTCTCTCGTGCACACTGTCAAAGCAATGAAAACGGCGAATCTATGCGTCTGAATCACTGACTACAGCACCCCCACCCCTATCTTAAATGAACTGGGGAGCACGATAGGTATTTCTCTAGGTATAGATGCTGCAGCGTTCGATGAACCGTCTTGAAGGTGAGACGTTTGAGGGAAGTTTCTTATGAAAATAAAGCGAATCAGTTTAGTAGACGCAGGTCAATACATGGTAAGTTTGATAATAAGATCTCTTAACATGCTACTGATTTTATGCAGTTAAGAAGATTTGGATAGGATGCTTACTATTTAAAGCAATAATCTAGCGATTATTGAATACATATTACATATATTAATGGTAGTGACCACTCATCATACACTAATATATATACATCATACACTAATATACACTAATGATATTACTGTCATGGTGATAGTCAAAGCTAGTAAAATAGTAAAATGATAATGCTTATAAATAATAATAAGTCCTTTGTAACTAAACAAGGTGTTAGTGGAACTGGCAACAGTGAATTATGGTTTGAATACACTTCACTGTTAGACAAATTGCTTTATAATAGATTAACTGTTGATTTTAAAGATACTAATATTGATATAATAATAAATAAAAATGACGTGAACAATAATGATTATGATTAAAGATTTAAAGTTGATGGTTTAGATAGATTTTAGAAATTATTTCTGTAAAGTAACAGCTTCTTTTGAAACTCAGCAGAAGATAACTTAATATATTTAGAAAATAAACTGTTACGTTAATATTGATAAGTTTTGTAAATAGAGTATCTGCTATCAAAAAAGTACTTTATATGGGAAAACAAAATACATTTTTTGAACATTTACTTAGAATGGTTAGTCTATTAAACCGAGAGAATGTTGTAATGTTGGTCAATGTACTTCTTTCTATTGGAATTATAGTATCAAGTAAAATACGAGTCTATTTTGGAATAAGGGATATTCTTTAAATAAAATTAATAGATTAATATAAATATACGCCACATTCTGTTTAAGAAATAATCAACAAAGACAGCAGTCTAAGACAAAGAGCCACCCTTTAAGAAATATATTTCTATTACGTCCAATGTAAATAAAATAATGATTTTAAGTTAAATAAATTGTATTGATACACAATCCAGTAAAATTCTGAAGGCGTTGTTTCAATAAATTTTTTAGTAAGTCATTCAATTGTTTATATCACAATCCAGACTGTTGTGAGGAGATGGGAGAACGGTCTGTGGAAATCATGATAGCCCTTGTGGGCAAAGTAGATTCGGTCCCGAATCTTGAACGCAAACTTAAGTGTTGGTGGGACGCCGACATGCAAACCGCAACATCTTATATTCATGAAGGGATTTACATTGTGGACCTAGTGTTTGGAAGTTTGACAAGCGAAATATATTGGCCAACATTTGCACTTGTTGGAAATTAATAATTCATATCTAACGTTCACATAAGTGTAATGGATCTAGGGATACATTTAAATAAAATATGGCCAGGGAATACTTAGTCTTTTAGCCTGTATGGCAAATAGACTTAAGCATATGGGTAAGCGACCCCACCTCCCGAGCTACTACTGTCTCTTCTTAGTCCTTGCGAGGTAGTGGTATCCTATACCCTATAGTCCTTTTCCTAAATTCCATATGTCCTGCTTAATACACCTTTTCTACCTCATCCTCTTTCCTTTCTTCTCCCCTAAGCAGTGGAAACGCAATGAGGAACACATTTGAACCTTATAAAATGGCGGCGTCGTGGTTCGCCACCCGACACGTCTCGTTGCCCGCGGGGGCGAAATGTGGACTGCGGATAGCCACTTTGATAGAGTAAATGGTCGCAGCAGGTGGAAAGAAGTGGTCTCTGCCTACCCCAATGGGTAAGAGGCGTGACTATATGTATGTATGTAGTATGTACTATGGTCTCTGCCTACCCTTATGGGAGATCGGCGTGAGTATGTATATATTTATGTATGTACAATATCTGTTATTATAAGGTTTACATCATCATACGGTCTTGGAAGTCTACGATGGAACTGGGCCACTATATGAATCTATCATCTTGGTTTTATATAAATAAAACAATATAAATTAAACTAGAGAGAGAATATTTTTATAACTCTCTCTCTCTCTTTCTATCTGATATTCATATATAGACATGCCTATTATCCCGGTAGTGCAAGTTGGCAGAAGCGTTACGTTGCAGTTCATCCACATATATATAACATTTCATCTGGGTGTTTCCGACTTATGTGACTGGGGGCAGGACAAACAGTGAAAGAAAAGATTATGAGGAAACAAGCATACCTAATTCTTAATGATTGTCTCTACGACGTGTGAAGTCTGCATTAAGTAAACGCGGTGGACTGAGTACTAAGAAGAATCATAACATCTGTAGTGGCACAGTAGATGGGTTGATGACGACAATGATTAAAATTAATTCATCGAACAATCTATGTATTTCAAAGAGCTCGCCCGTTTTTCTGTCTGTGTGTATCAGTAACCCAACGCCCTTATAATGTAACCGCGACGTCTCGGCCTGCATTACGCGATTATTATAAAACAAGAGGACTCGTCTTAGGTGTTAATGTACATTAATTATGTGCCAAGGGGGAGGCAGGGGTGCTTAAGATGTTTTGACAGTGTTACCACTTTGAATTATGTTGGATAAGTAAATGGACGCTGTGGCGTGGTTTTGTTCCAAATTAATATTGTCAGTTCATTATGATGGCAATTCGTCTTGCTGTATTGGTAGGTTGCAAATTTCATCTCAAGCAAACAAAATTTGTCATTCGACCCAATGTTTGAATAAATTATAAGTTAACTTGTAAAACACAAGCATAGTATGATGTTATTAAATTAGATATTGAATAATTGGTTTATTTTGAAGCTGAAAATAATTTAAGTACACATAAGAATTTGGAACAGCAAAATTCAAGATGTTTATTAGAATTTGAAACTTAACTTTTAGAAAAAAGATTTTTAATGATACGTAAATAATAATAACCCCATAAATAAATATCTCTGTATAGATTCAATATAGTAGCAAAATTACACAGTGCTGGCAAAGAAAACAAAATGTTGAGGTACCTTTACGTAGTAACTAATTGTATCTTTCATTCAATATGTTGTAAAATTTTATTGAACCTTGAACAAGATGTTTAAAATAAAATAAAATAAAAACAAAATTGAAGTGCGTTAAAATTTTAGTCAATTCACAGATTTATAAATCAGAAATCTCGTTCTCTGTTGCCAATTTAAAGTTAATTTGAATGAAGATGACACCAAGATTTTTTTTACAAAACATTAAAGAAATAATTAAGAATATTTGAAATTTGAAATAAACTTACCAGTATGAATGTAAGTGTGCTTCTTCATATCTGATTTTTGGTGAAATCGCTTCCCGCAGTACTGACACGGATAGGGCCTGGTGTCGGAGTGGATAAGCAGATGTGTTGAAAGCGTGCTGGATCGCTTGAAAGTCTTCCCACACTGCTTGCACTCAAACACCTTCTCCACGCTGTGAACAGCCCTGGGAATACAGTTGACATTCATTGATCGGATATGGTAACGAACTGGATGGACTGAGGGTTCTACTCATGACTATAGACGGTGCGACACAATTGAAACGTAGAGGTGATACATACATACATACACTCACGCCGGCATCCCATAAGGGTAGGCAGAGACCACAGTTTGCCACATACT
>WUAW01037897.1:1306-12861 GCA_017165845.1 Thaumetopoea pityocampa | reverse complement strand
TAATTATATCGGTTAATATTATGGCTTATTCCTCCGCTTTTATGAGGACATTTATTTTTATTTATTTATTTAACATTAGATTTCAATAGAGTGATTATCGTGAAGTTGGCTACTTTTGTCCCGTCGTCAGTGCACGCGCTGTCAGTATGTATGTACCAAGTGCGCAGCGAGGCGGTGCCTGTGTCTTGCGAGTTCTAGCGACAAGGATCGCGCAGCGAGGGCAAGCCGACGCGGCGCGAGCGCAGCGCGGGGTTCGCGGCCGTACAGCTCGGCCGCTTCTACGCCGGCGCACGCGCCGCCAGTACCGCTCGCCAGGGACTCACTCAAAGTTCGCTTCAGAAGGGAGCCCGCAAATCTACAATCAGAATCTATTTTATAACAAAACAACATAGGGATACTTATTGAAGTACCTATTTCGGTTGAATATATATAATTCTCGCGTCACTCTTACTACAATTCGGGCAAATCTTGGCCTCGCGATATCACGTGACAAACTTTTGCAGTAGCTTAATTGACAGAAGACAAATGTGCGAGTACCATTTATTATTTGCATCTCTTTCGAACAAAGAACGTCTGTCAAAACCGTCTGGGCATGTTTCACTTTAACACTTACTGCCATATAGCCCTAATCAAGCTGGTGCGCAGGTTTGTCACGTGATATCGCCAGAGCTCAAGTAAATTTGCATCAACTGTACAACCGAAGTGGATCGCGATGGTGTTTCCCCATCATACAAAAAATTGGCCAAGACACACCTTTGGTCTCTTCTTCATTCTAATTTTATTAATTCCGACTTCTCTTTTTAGGATCCACGTTTCTATTCAATCAGATTCTTTGCTAAATATTCAAAAGTTTCCACTTTGCTCATAATCTTCAATACCTCGACTTAGCGAATTTGATATACGCGGTTATCACTCAGTTCCACCTATCGCGAAGTTCGGGGTATTATTGTATTATAATAGGCCTGTAAATTCCCAATAATACGTCCATAATCGTTACTTTAATTACTATTAGTCACCTGATCACAGCCAAATCCCGGGAGTCCAGCTCTCGGTTCTTTTGTTCGGAGTCAGCGGTGGCGATGGGATCGTTCAGCCACTGATTGAACTGCTCATAAACTTCTTCTAACTCTGAACTGAAACAGAAGAGTTAAGTTTTGCCACTGTATAGGGAAATAGTGCAAAAGGATTTTTGCAGCGCACACTAGGCTTTGCAAGAAGAAGTAGCAGACTGAGTGAAGTACTTCTCTCAAAGCCTCCTTGAGATTATTGCTTTTCTTCGTTTTTCTGGCAAAAATATTCAGAAAAAAGGTTTGCCGCATATTTACCTATGGCCAACAGCATATCCTATTAGAACGATTGATTTTTATTAAGATAATTGAAGCGAGTAATATGGTGTTAAATAAAAAGTTGCTCAACCTATAAATTAAAGATTTGGATGTGCACACAATAATTATTTTTTCAGAAAATGGTGACGAAAAAAAACGGACTTTCCTTCTATTGATCTGTTAATTTTTACAACGATCAATTTACTTTTTGAATTTATAATGCAATTTAATTCTCCTTTTATTTATAATGAAAATTTTCCGAGTAGTAGTAAAACTTTTTTTACAGAATATGGATCTCATAAGACAACTTATGGTTACCCGGCGAAAAACTGGAAGATTTAGGCATTTCCCAACATTTTACTATTGTTTTTCAAAGAATGTTTTGAAAAGAATTTCAAATCCGAAATGACTAAATCCGTAAAAGACCAGACTCACTGATAGTTCAAAGAATTTCAAAACGGACGTGGCAGTGGGCTTTCGCCCAACCTATTACGGCTCACAGAACCTATAATTGTTGAGCTTTTAATGTCCTGGAATAGCGTCTAATAGCCGAAAGGAAAGCCAGCTAATGTTAAAAGGTAAAATTTACAAAACTTTATATTTACTCACGTGTATTCTGTGCTGAAGCTATATTTTGAGCTGTTTCCAGTCTCGTCTTTCCCCAAGGGCCGGCGCCTGGGTGACGGCGACGGTTCGCCGTTGCTTAAGGTTTCCTTCTCTGTTAATACGAAGCCCACGGATCCGCCACGCTTTACCCTGTTTAAAAAAGCATTACAAGATCTAAATAATAAAAAGTTCTTACTCCTAGTAATAAACAATATGCAGTGCTATAAAATAAAATAAAGAATTATTGTTTTTTTTTACTTGTGCAGGTATTATAAAATTTGTAAGTTTTATAACATAAAGTCACATAAAGACAGGTTTTCAAAACTAAAAGTTTACATTAAAATCGATAAAGATAAAATTATCCTTATGTCTAATAAACAAATTAAATTAAAAACAATAATTATTTTTAACAGCAATTGGACTATTTACCAAACATATTTCGATGTTAACAGTTTAAAGGGATTTTAAATAAATATACATATTAATACATTTTAAAATAGATATATGAAGAGGATACGAACCTAATATCGTTGTCTTGTAGCTCTGCCCCCGATATGCTGATCCCCACAGCGTAACTGGAGCTGTCAGTTGACCAGTCTCCCGTCGTACTGCTCGTGCAAGAGTGTTCTGCTTCCCTGCGGAGAGCTTCTCGAAGGCGATCCGCAAAACTAATCCGCCTTTCTTCGGTGGAAAGTTCTTTGGAATAGTGGAATGAATTAGGACGGCCGCTCTCTCCTCGACCTTCATCTTCGCTACCTATTGTAAAACATATTGTATATTAGTTTAGAATTGTACTTTTGAACGTATCGGAACATGGGTTCAGTGGTATGAGTCGAAACTAATTTTGTATTTTTTTCAATACAAACTATATAAGTTCGACTGCAGGACTGGATGCGATGTTCTTACAATCAAGTCGTTAGACAACAACATGTTCTTCATTTAACCACCGTAGTCTTACCAAAATCAAAACTATCGTTGGCACTGTGGTATTCATCGTCGCTGGAGTTGCAGCTTGAGTAGAGGCTGTCCTCCTGTGTGTCCAGGGTGAGGTGGCCAGGCGCCCTGGTGACCGGCAGGCACTCCCCCGAAGAGCCCAACACTATGAACCTGCCGCGACGATTATTTAAAGTCTCGCCGTCCGGCGACAACCAACATTTCTTTTTTGTTATTTCTACGCCTGAAACAGGAAGATACTAATGTAGACTTTTCTTAGTGTTTTTTTATAAGCAGATATTCATCAAATTAATAATCTATATAAATTATTATAATATTCCGGACACATGCGTTGATGTGCCCCCAAACTAAGGTTCTTTGTATTATGACACAGAATATCTTGGACACTGGACAATGATTTACAGCCTTGCAATTTTTTAGAGTAATCCCGGCCACTTAACGCTAACGATAAGTAGAAGAGGAAGATTATTATAGATGTATACGTCAACATATATAAACGTCATAGATAAACGTAGTAGACTCGTGTGTGCACCATGGGTCGCCATAAGGATCAAGAAGTCCATATTAATATAACTTGGCATCTCAAAACGGCTATCCGTATTTGCCTGGATTGGCCCCTCAGTTTTCTGTTGGGATGAGGAGGATAGGAGTAGCCAGCATATAACAAGCGGCCGAGTCGCGTTCCTTGGAACTGAATTATACATATATGAGCACGGTTCTCAGATTTGATGGATCGACCAAAAAAGTCTCTTTAACATTTTATGGAATATGAGATTTTTTTAACATCATTAGTTTGCCCACTAAACTCAAACCTCTTCCAAAGAGGGACTTCTCAAAGTTTCTGCGTTTGTCAGTCGTTTATAGTTTCCCATCATCATTATCATATCAGCCCACAGACTTCCACAGTTGGACATAGATTTCCTCTAATGGCCGCTGCACTGAGCGGTTATGAGCCGCCTGCATACATAGATGCTCACAACCTTCATTAGGTCATCGCTCCAACTATCCGTGCGTCGACACGCACTACGCTTTCTGGCACTAAAAATCGAAGTAAATTTTTAAGCAAATATCGATAATTTCTTTAGAATTCGGCTCCGGAAAACAGAAAATGAATCGTTTCCGGCGATTTGCTTATAAATTTTACCCCATCTCTCTCGGACGTATAGGAAGTCTAGTCACTAACTAGGGTCGTTGAGGTTAAGTGTTGACGCGTTGTAGTTCTGCGGCGAGGGGCTGCGGCTGCTAAAGCTGTTCAGAGTGCTGCATGAGGATGCCTGCTTTATCACCACCGTGGCTTCCACTTCGGTGGGCGTGTGGCTGCAAGATTCGCCTGTAAATAAAACAATAAATAAATGAAAAAGAACACATGTTTTGCTACGTGGGGCCGGTTTTATTTTTTCTGTGAACTTCATTAAGCTGATGATTATAATGTTTACCGTGTCCGGTGCAATATATCTGATAAGTTGAATATGTTTCACCTATATAAAACGAGCGAATGCATAATTGGTGAATGGTAAAAAAAAAAATTAAATGCCATAGGTATTGAGTACTCTTCTTTCACTTCCTCTTCTCAGAGTTCTATCATAAAGAAATGCTCACCAATAGGCGAAAGTCTCCTCTCGTGTTTCGTTTTCATAGGCGTTTGCTGAAACGCGAGTAGGCACTTGTTTAATTCGCGAAGTATGTTGTCCTCTTCCCACTGGCCCAGAGGTAGCTTGCTGTAATCTTCAGCGTCCATAAGGCATACTGTCGCCTAGCGGGAAAACAGAAGTAGGATAATTATGAAGGCACTGATCAGAGCCAAATAAGCTCCTCTCAAACAATTTTCTTGCCAAATCTATTCAGTTTGCGGCAGCGAATAAAATATATGTTAATATTAAACATATTTCTGATAAAACAGTTATAATCAAAGTAGGTTTTTGTGAAATTTTCTCGATATATACATATTTACTAATATAAACCTAAAGCTCGCACTTAACAATAATACAATGGTGATGATTATGATGGTTCATAGTCTATCATCGTTTTTAGTTCATATCGGACTCTATGCCAAGTTTTAAAGTATTCAGTCCAGTCGTCAGATGAGCCTTCAAGTGAATCAACACGAGGAAGTTCGAGTCAAACAGCCATGTCTAAACGCACTTTCAAGCTGTTGTTCATAAGATATAAGTAGGAGCACCGGGAATTGCGCAACATACTCTAAAGGAATAAATATGACTGACGACTACGGTGAAGCCTGTTCAACGCGCGAATTTTGCTAGTCGCCCATCTTGAACATTTAACTTTCTATAAGATATTCAGGTTGAAGTTGAGAGATTAGATACATCATTTAAGTACATATCGACGGTTGCAAGGTAACAGGGCATAAGCGACATTTTGTTCGTAAATGAGATATGTATGCCATCTTACTTAAAATTGTCAGCTTTTCGAATGCGCTTACTCCCATGGCTCTACGATGACTTTTTTGTCACTTATGCCCAAGTAAAAAACTCAATCAATTGATAGATCTAATTAAGTTCAATTGATCGAAGTGGCATAAAACCACATAAAACAACATCGAATGAAATAAATAAATGCTTTGCCAATTAATGCTTTTATTTTTCATGATTCTAGAGCTGTTTTCATTTTCACGATATGACAATAAATAAAAAAGTTATATTCATTTTTCTGCAGTCTCAAACTTTAAACTGCTCTTCTGAACAATTTGGTTTTTATCACTTCCACCCTACTACCTTTCAACAGTCGATATGATAATTGTAAATAAAAGAATTTTACACCATTTTCATTCTTAGAACATTCTTGATTATAAATGGCATTTTCTTTTTTAAGTCGCTCTGTAACTATAACAGAATGAAGACTGAGTCTTATTGCAGGGAAAAATATGGTCTTCAGAATGAAATTACGATCATTTGTAACTAACTTATAAAATTATTTACCGTTTTGGGTTCTTGGATTAATTCTACTTTTGTCTTTGGCTTCTTGTCGTTGATTCTGCTGAACATTCTGACTCCCTCCACCTTCAGGACTTCGTTGTCTTCAAGCGCTTCTACTGATAGCATTGTAGGGAGTAGCTCAGGCATCATGAACATCGACAAAGATTCCTGTGAGCAATTAGTCTTATACATTGAGACACATTCCATTTATGACGAAGGAAACTGAATACTAAATCCTGATCAAATGAAGTCCCAATCCCAAATTATTAAATCCCAATCAAATGAAATTTTCATATATTTCCAATAAAACTCGATTATATAGGAAATTAGTTTTCATGTCCAACCACTGAAACTTTTTCACGTTTTGATTGTCTGTATTCATGAAAAGGTTTCATTGTCACGAAACATTTTTGACATTTTACAGTTCATCAATAGATTATTATTGTCTCACGTTAATACAGTGAATAATAAAAGCCTGATTCATACTTTATGTGACTTACCTGCGAGTCTCCATCGATAAGTGCATCGCCACCAACTCGGCTGGAAGCGAAGCACACTCTGATAGCATCTTCATTTTCGCACCTCTCCGGGCGACCTTCGTGCCGCACTAGAAGCCTACACAGGGGGATCGTGCACTCCAGCCAGTCTTCTATTGTTAACCATTGCTTTGACGTCATCACCTAAAACATTATTCAAATGATAGAAAATTTGTTGTTTTATAAATGTTTAGTGGGTTTCCTTATTATTAGTAAGTATTTGTTAAACGGCAGTTATTCTACAAGAAATGCCCCGACTGTTACAGGAAAGTTTGCCGGTTTCT
This sequence comes from Thaumetopoea pityocampa, assembly GCA_017165845.1. Lineage (NCBI taxonomy): Eukaryota > Metazoa > Arthropoda > Insecta > Lepidoptera > Notodontidae > Thaumetopoea > Thaumetopoea pityocampa. The sequence goes on along the minus strand of WUAW01037897.1, from coordinate 6,223 downwards.
TTACTAAATGTCGGGATTTGTGTGACGCGGAAGTAAATTTTCAAAAATCCTTATCCTCTAAGGGAGAAAGACTACGGTAATTGGGACTATACTTCACTAAAAAACCACGGTGACTTCCTTCTGCGCTCATAGATGCTCGCTGATCTTTTAATAGAACTTTATCGCTGTTGTGCTCGTCCTGAGCTCGTCTAAGAGATCTTTTCTTCTACCCGCGTCGTTGCTAAGAATAAGGAGGCATAAGTGGTTCTACGCCGCTTTTTTATTCTTTAAGTCGCAACTTTTTGCAAAGTCAGAAGAGACCCAAACCATAGACATCTACGATCTCAAGGGTACACAAACTATAGTACCTAAGGTGTGGTTGCCTAACCCACTAATCGCCAAGTTTATGCTATTTTGAGAGTCAGTACGAGTAAATGTGTATATTTTCAAATAATTGGTACGAGGTGATAATTACCTGTCTGCTTATTTTTATATTCCCTTCTACATTATTCTTATCTAACCACTCGAAGTAATAAAGTAAGCTTTTTAATTTGTTTCTTTGAGATTTCCTGTAACAAATAAAGAATAATTAAAATGTTATGTACCAACTTGTTAACACAATTATGTAGATACTGTCAATCTGAAAATTTCCACTGGCCGTTTGTTGCGGACATTATAACATAAATATTCGAAGCATGGTAGAAAATCAATTGAATTCATGATCGAATGCCAATTAGCAAAGAAACGAAAAACTGAAGAAGACTATTCGAAGTTTTCAGTTTCGATAAAATAATTTATTACTATAGGCATTTTTACCCACTTTGTATATATATGTACATACATACTGGACTATGGTTTCGTACCATCAATAAATGCTGTCCTCCTAGATTAGCCATCTTAATTCATAGGAAAGTTCCTTGTGGAATTCAGAGCTTATTTAGTTCCGGGCTTATGAGGCTTTTTTTTCTTTACTGTTTAGAAGCCATCTATGCAAAGGCAGCTTTATAAAGATAAACTCTGGATCAGAAGTCGAAGATTCGCAGTACATATAGACAAATAGATACACCAGGCTACTCATGAAATGGATAAACTCAGTGAAGCATGTAACATTCGTTTACCACTTTACACTTGTTTGTTATAAGCAGTGATCTGGTTAAACCACTCTCTGCAACACAAGGGACCCGTCTTAATTTCTACAATTCAAATACCTACCTGTGTAAATTCTTAAAGAAATGTGTAAAGTTGAAGTCTTGCAGTGTAGGGTGGGTCTTGAGCGTTCTTTTTGGGTATGTGGAAAAAAATGCGTGTGCAACCAGCGAAGACACGAAGTTATAGTCCAACTCCGTCACATCACCTGCCGATTACCAAATATTGTCAGGAAGGATATTGGGTTAGGGATCCTCAAAGATTACGTCAGACGAGAGATCCACAACCTTTTTTTTTATCTCGTAACTTGCAATGTTTCTTCGGTTTTGTATAGACCCCTTCTAGTACTTTGCTAATATTGAGTTTTGCAAATTCATTAGCTTAAAATTTGTTATTTGTCATTAATAAATTTTAAGTTGATGAATTTACCAGCTGTCGCTGGTAAATTAATTATGCTCCTTACTTTGAAAGATTTAAATGTCTAACTGTGGTGAAGTCGACGTCAACCCCTAGGGGTCATACAGATCACTTTGGGTATCAATGCGTTAGACGAATTAGCAATACATGAAACCTCCGAACCTCTCCTTTTACTTAGTACACCTACTAACTCACTGTAATGATTACTACAAAGTTTACAATTCTTGATTAAAGTTAAAAGATGTCTGAGTGGATTTCTATGTCAATGAGGCCTGGGTTCATATTCCGATAGGAACAAAACTTTATATGATGACTACGAATGTTTGTATCAGAGTTATAGACGTATTTATCTAGATACATGTATATCAAGTATTAGTATTAATTTATTATATATAACCATGTACATATATCGTTGTCTAGTATTNCTTAGTACACCTACTAACTCACTGTAATGATTACTACAAAGTTTACAATTCTTGATTAAAGTTAAAAGATGACTGAGTGGATTTCTATGTCAATGAGGCCTGGGTTCATATTCCGATAGGAACAAAACTTTATATGATGACTACGAATGTTTGTATCAGAGTTATAGACGTATTTATCTAGATACATGTATATCAAGTATTAGTATTAATTTATTATATATAACCATGTACATATATCGTTGTCTAGTATCCAAGTTACAGGGAATCCTAGTTTGGGGTTAGATCAATGTGTACGAGTAAGAACGTGTGAAAAAATAATGAATTGTTTCAACTAAGACACAAAGAGTTACAGTTGGTCTCTGGATACTTATCTGAATTTAAACTCGAGGTACGAGGTCTATGGATCTACTGTGTTAAATTCCTCTATGCTTGGGATTGAAGTTTTGTATGTTTTGAGATACCCATTTTGATTTTGTATGTTTTTAATTTGTATTCGTTAAGTATAGTATTCAAAGATAATTATATATACATAACTTGTGTAAAAGAATATTTTTTGACGTTTTCTTGATATACCTAACTCATTATAATACGTACTTTGTTGTTGTAGACTGAACATGAGACCCTTCGGCGGTCGCCATCGCTTCAGGTGAAGAGCTTTGTTCACCATGATTCTGATGGTATTATCTAAGAACTGATGCCGCTCGTCCTCTGTCATCTCCTCTTCTAGGAACTGCTCCAGGCCTTTCATCAGATCTGGATCTTTGATATCATCGTCCGGATCGATTCCTATGCTACTTATAAACGGGAGGTGTTTTAGTAAATATTTCACGCCGAAATATTGCCGAAGGGAGATTTATAGTTGAATATCCAACAATGGTGACAGTAGTGAATTCTGTGGTAACAGAACTTAACTAAATTTAGTCTCTCCCTATCTTTTTCTAATGTCAAACGGCATAACGAGATAGCTACAATTTTGGTGCTGTCAGTTTCGTCTAGACACGTCAAAATTAAAAGATTTAGACGCGACCTCAGAACATACCGACTCGAAACATACGCAAAAACGCAACATTTTTTTGAACTGTTTAACAGAAATGTAGGTTGGTATTCGCTAAAGCGGCGAATGCTAACGCATGTCCCGCAAATGGGCCAAGATGGACGCCGGGGAGTTTTTAGTGGGTGCAAANATAACCGTCGCGTCGTGCCCTCGACGCGGCGGTATGCGTCAGGCATTTTCTCCTCGACAAAAAAAAGGTTGGTATTCGCTGAAAATGTTTGCTATCTCGTTTTGGTGTTTGACATTAGAAAAAGATAGGGAGAGATTTCATAATCCATAGCCATAATCTCCACGCTTGACGGGCTTCTTGGAGATTGCAGTAAATTTTGATTGAATAACGAGATAACGCTGCTGCCATTATCCTGGTACACGCCCCAGCTAGTTCTCAGAAGATCCACGGGAAGAAATGGAGTGACGCTTTTATTATGGCAGTGCCGCCCGGTAAAATACGATAACAAGATAATAAAACAAATACTTCTATATAATAAATACAAATTAATAGGGACAGCGGATATCTGGGCGCAGGTATTTAGACACCTTGTCAACTTGTAACGGGACAGACATTCGCTGTCCCTATTCAAATCTTGAACACAATGTGGTTCTGAGGAATATGAGAACTTACTTGCACATATCATGTATTTTTAACATGCTAGCAGTGAGCTTGGCCGGCGAAGAGGACAGGAGTAGGTGCTTCAGATGGCGCTGTACTGTCGTCCACCAGGGTAGGTCACACGGAAGCATCACCAACGCCATTCTGTAACACACGTAACAAATAATGTATTTTTAAGCAAAAATATTCCCTTCATCATCTTATTAACTGTTAGGGACAGGACTCTTATATAAAAGAGACGTTTACTTCTTTGTGTTAGGAAGGCATCACAGAAGATGTTTTACACTGATCTAACAGCCAGTTTTCGTGGCACCCACGATATACCAGTGAAGGGGTGCTAGTATACAGTTGCTACACGTGCCATACATCAAATGTAGCAACATGAAATTACTATTGTGTATTTGACTTATGGCGTGAATTTGAATTTAACGGAATCAAAGGCGGAATACAAGTTCATCGTTATGATATATGTCGGCAATGAGAATGTCTTTTGACTGGAAATGATTTCGCCGAAAACATCAAAATGTTTATGGTATTATAAATCCTTAATGGCATTCTTATCCTGATTTGTAAGAATTATTTGTGGATTCTGTCTTCGATTAAGTGTTTCAATGTTTGTGAACAGGCCTCTTCAAACTTGTGGGTTCGGTTCCGATGTTGGACCATTAAAATTGCTTTTACATAGAGTAAAAAGTATTTAATATGTCTATTTCATCAACACCCTATTAGACCACAGACGTCCACTGCTGGACATAGAGGTCTTCCCTATATATTACTATACTCTTTGTCTCTAATGATCGCCACACGGAGCCGCTTGATCGCCGCACCGAGCGGCTATTGCACTCTCAATGGTGAATACGGAAATTTTAATTTCTATTTTATTTTATTTAATTTCTATTAATAATCCCGATATTTCCTCTCTATAAGAAAAAAAAATATATAAGAAAAAAATACCAAACCACCTATATACATTTCGGAATGATGGCGCCAAAACCATACCAAGATTAATTTTTTTATTATATTTTATGGCCTGGTATCTGAGAACTTTAACCCAAGTGATCGTATAAATCGTAATATTTTCGTCAGTATAACAATAAAATATCGGTGTGTAATAATTTAACAATAAAATATCACATTTTATTGCTTCTTGGGAGTTTTGAAGTCAATCCGACGAATACCATATTGATTGAGCATGAGATTCCACAGACTACTTAATTGTCTTGAAAAAATACCGTTTGCTATGTTAGTCACAGTTTTATTCCAATATTTCATATTATTCACGATTT
>WUAW01037892.1:0-10802 GCA_017165845.1 Thaumetopoea pityocampa | reverse complement strand
TGGGCAGGCCACATAGCGCGAAGATCGGATGGCCGATGGGGCAAAAAGGTCTTTGAATGGAGACCACGTACCAGCAAGCGCAGTGTGGGACTCTCTGACCAAACTGGTCCTGAGTTCGAATTCTGGTAGGGACACACTTTTTGCGATGAGCAGGAATGTTTGTACCCAAGTCATGAATGTTTATCTATATATATCGGCATGTATAGTTATTTAAAAAATAATGTTTGTCCAACGGAAGATTCAGTATTATTGAAATTAACGTTTTTTTTTATTTTTCCTGTAGTTGGAGGATTTTGGATTACCATTTTATTCGGTGGGGGCGTCGATATGTTAATAACAGATTGTGTAGTGATAAACTGATCATTTTCTTTATATTGATTGCGTCCGTTTATATTAACAGGCGAGGCTGTCATGAAGCCGTTCGCGGGTGATCGCGTACGACACGATGTTCGCGATAATAAATATGTCCGCACATTTTGAACGTAGAGTCGTGTACGATCCATTACTCGTGTGAATGAGAGATCTTTGACAAAATCTCTGCTATATTTATGGAGAAATAGATGTAATAAAATGTTAATTATATTATATTATATTGTACTAGCTTCGCTCGAGTGAATCGAGCCCCGGTCTTCCGCGTAACAGGCGGGTATACTGACCACTATACTACCGAAGAATTGGGGTAGGCAGAGACCACTTCTTTCCACTTGCTACGAGCAAAGTGGCTAAAACGTTAAAGTTCCTAATTGCGTTCCCATGAAAAGGAAAGAAAGGAAAGAGGTTGAGGTAGGGAAGGTGTATTAAGTAAGGAATATGGAATTTGGGAAAAGGACTATAGGATACAGGATACTACTATCTCGGAAGGAATAGGAAGAGACAGTAGTAGCTCGGAAGGCCGGGGTCGCTTACCCGTATACTTAGTCTATTTGCCGGACAGGCTAAAAGAGCAGGTACTCCCTGACCTAACTATACTGACTAATATTTATGTTATATCTATATATTAGTGTGTTATATAAATTTTGGATAAGCCTATGTCTCATACTCCTATATTTTTCATAAGATACTTTACCTACTTTATGTGATGTCAGCACCATTTAAAAGTCGATTGTTAGAAATATCTTAGGCATTAAATTCGCTCATATAATATTAGTGTACGTAGGTCTAAGTGTAAATAAATAAAAATAAAAATATTTCTATAATACGTATATAAACTTATACCTATTATACGAATATTTCAACTTTCTTGTTTATTATTAATATATTTGTGAAAATTTTTGTGTTGTTGTGCAATAGAGTAATCTAATCCAATCTAATTTAAATTTACAAACATGCCGTATTTTATACGTGTATTTTTCGCTATCTGTGCTAGTAGCGTGTTTATCTAAATTAATTCTGATAAACATCTCATCTGTTAATTTATTCTATTAAATTATACACATAAGAAGCATTTCACCGATACTCACAAATCTGCATATTTTATTACAGAATTATAATACAGCAGTGGGTCTAAAGCGGTCGGCATGCGGCGCTGTCATCATTCGACATGTAAAAATGACAGAGCGGTGACAGCGCATCGATACGGTGACGGATCGAGCGCGGCGATCTCCGATTGTTACGAATTACATTCCCTCATTTGACAAGATAGCCCCGTCGTGACAAATTACCGAAGATTTACATCGCAACCATTGAATTATGTGACGAACTGCCTCGCTACGTAGTACCACGCATCCTCAACAGATGGCGCAATTCTTGAATGGCGACATTATCACAGAGGGCTGAATCACGGTGACGAAGTTTGATAGAGACTATATACTTATATACAACGTCTCGACATTAAACGTCGAGGTGTGGCAGGCTCCGCCAGACATAACACCCGTCTGGATGGAAGATCTTCCCCTTTTCCGATACTGCCACTCCTGCCAGTCTTCGACCTATAGCTGGTGACATCCCGACGTGATTATCCACTTCTTGATCAACATCATTCATCCTGCTGTAAAGTACACGCTTAAACAATTATTTGGAGTCTTCTTTTTGTCGATATCCTCATTCCCGAAGGTCGTGTCCATTTGAAGTATTATTTTTGATCACCTGATGCACTATGCCCTTCCATGTATTGTATGTATTTTTTGGTGGTCTTTGCAGCTTCAGGTATTGGCAGGCTGGTGAATGTCTTCCCTAGGTCTAAGCAACGGGCGGGTAAGCGACTACGTGGTCTTTTTCCGTCGATCTGACCTACTACCATCAGCTTTCCAGATTGTTAGGATAATAATAATTTAATTTATTATATAATACGCTCATAGAAGTTATTCCGAGTGTACCAGTAATAACAAATGTATACAGAAATTTTCAAAAAATATGATGATATCTTTTTTATAAAAATCACAATCCCCACATTAAAGAATGAGCGTCATTTAATTTAACAAATAATTTATGGGGCAACACTTACATGAACGACGTTATAACTACCTATTAATTTCACAAATATTTGGTGATTATAATAAAATGTTACTATTGCGTTAATCTTCCGTTATGAGAAACAGATATGTGTAAGATATTTCATGGAATTGTTTCTTTTTTAAAGTATGAAAAGAAAGATAAAATGTAACTTTTTGTTATCTTTTTCTTATCTTTAGAGTTTGGTCAAGTTTCAAACAAGAGATTTTTTTCGTGGAAAGTGAAACAACTCCCCATTATGCGTTCTACTTTGGTGTTATATGCTCTGATTCTGATTTTTCTTTTATAACAGATATTTTGTAACTAGTACTTGTTTTTTTTTATCGCTTACTAAATATCATTTACTAAATATATATTTATTTTAATAACGAAAAGAAGATAATTTTAAGATTTACTTTTTCTCGCGTTGTTTCTTTTTTTTTTTAATAAACCTTTACGAGTATATAGACAGTTGTCAAATGTGGTCTGTTAAATGATCCTACGGACTGTATAGTCTATACTAGACTTAATATATCAGGAGACAACTGTCACCTCATATATTATATCTAGCGTAGTTCGAATCATATGACATAGTCTGCATGCCTGTGTAAGATTATATCAGACTAGAGTTTTAAGCTGAAAGAAAAAATAATTGTCACCTCATCAAACGTCATGTAATGTTAAAGTGGATTTAAAAGTTATTACGTAGTAATAAAACTGATTGAATTATATAAATATATATAGGTTCTCAATTCGATTGTATTTCACTTACTACACACAATTTTTGACAAATATTTTTTAAATACTAACTATATACTCGAATACTCGTATTTATTAATAAGCTCGGCGGTCTGATGCTGACTCCCATTGATGATAATATCATTATCATCATCATTAGCCCGTGACAGTTCACTGCTGGCCATTAGCCTCCTCTATAAAAGTGGGGATTTGGTATAATCTCCACGCTTGGTAGCCGTCTTGAAGATCACGGTAGTTGTTGATTAAATCACACTCGCCATTATCTTGATGCACCTCACAGAATCCTTTGGAAGAGATGGAGCCGAACCATTATTATACCGTCACCACATAACACTGAAAGAACACAAAATTCATTTAACAAGTAGTTTTATCTCAGATATAAAGCCTCCAATCAAAAGTTTTATTACATACATCTCTGTCTCATTCTAATATTTATATAGTAATAGTTCTAGCAATTTGCAGTTTATATCGCCGTTACGATAAATGGTTATGTTAAGTGCACAGACCTCAGAATGTCGCGTCGCGTCTGATGTTTTTTAGTAGCCTATACCTTGAATATACCCCAAGAGTTTCGTTGTAAATTAAGACTGGTTCATTAATGATCATAACTCTTAATTTATAGCTCGTTTCGGTACATGTAGATGCAAATATATTGATATTTCGATCATAGTAATGTGTGAAGTGAATATATTTAACGCTTGGAGATTTAATATGTACTTTTACGTGCATTTAAATATTATATGAAGAAATATGTGAAATTTAAGTAGTTGAAAGACCTTTACGAAACTGCGATGGTCTATATAGTAGATGGGAAATATTTTTATTCGTTTAAATGGAGTAACTACAGAAAGAAAATATTAAATTTTATTAATTTTTATTACTTAGTATGATTGTAATTAGTAGATTACAAAAATACTCTTTCAGTTTAAAATATTTTAATAAAGTATTATATTACAATTACGTAAAGGGACATACATGGGGCGATTTATCGCAAACTGTTATCTCTTTCAAACATGATGTATGAAACAAAACACACATGTATTTTATACACATGTATGAAAAAAAACTTTAAAAACATAATGTGGTGGCAGTCTATTCGAATCGAACTTCCGCAGTTAAGTGATTAAAATAAGAATAACAGATTAAAATATATTTATGTTCACAAACTTAAAAGTTACATAATTTTGTTATCGTTCAATGCATAATTTCGTGTCTGTGGCAGTTAAAAGCCAGGCAGATGATGAAAAAACGGAATGTTGTGTTGTTTTCGGAGTAACCATTTTCTTACTGAAATGAGGTTTCACGTATTCGATTTTTGATCAGGATGAGTACTGGATTAGATATTTATGTACATATTAATCTTTGTTCTATACTCAGAAATATCACCGTGAACATTATCGAGAACATTAAAAGAATGGAACCTCACTACGGCTTTGTATGTGTAAAATTAAGTTCAACATACATACATACGTATAGTCACGACATTTTCCTTGGCTCTCTGGCGGGGGATCAAACCCCGGTCTAACGCGTGATGGCAAGGATACTGACAACTATACTACGGAAGAATTGGGGTAGGCAGAGATCACTTCTTTCCACTAGCTACAAGCAAAGTGGTTTTCCATAGCTGACTTTTCACCCCCGCGAGAAACGAGAAGTATTAGGTGACGAACCACGATGCCGCCATTTTTATAAAATTCAAAAGTGTTAAATATCCTCAATGAGCTCCCATAAAAAGAAAGGGTAAAACAGGTCTACCCAAACATACCTCCGCATGCAATCATGCGGAGATGATGGCTAGCCTTACCCAAGGGTAAACCATCGTTTAGGGGTCTAGCCATACAGCCATCGGTGCGGCAACCATTGGCTTAGTGGAGAGGAAAGGAAAGACGTTCAGGTAGGAAAGGTTTATTAAGCAAGGAATATGGAATTTGGGAAAAGGACTATAGGATATAAAATACCACTATCTCAGAAGAAGTAGGAAGAGTCAGTAGTAGCTTGGTAGGACGGGCTGGCTTACCCATATATTTAAGTATATTTGTCGGACAAGCTAAAAGAGAAAGTACTCCCTGACGGGAAAGTTAAGTTCAATTGAAATAATTAAGTTGATTGGACATAAACTAGACAGCAAATTAATGCTCAAATTAGTTCTAAAATCCACAGCTTCCATATTAAAATACCACTAAATGTTGCGTAGATTAAAATTCACAATTTCCAATGAAATAAAATAGGAAACATATTTAGTAAGTCAGTTTGAATAACTGTTAAAATTAATAAGAAATTATTACAAACTGTTAGTAATTTTAATATAAAATCAGTAGATTTCAGAGTTGATCCATAGTTATTATAATTTTGATCTCATATAACTGTTGATAATTTTGAACTTGTCTAATGAATCAAAGAGTTGACACTATTACACGTTGAGTAGATTTTTGATATTGACGATATCCAGCAATATTTTAGTAACACATACATGTAATTACACCTTTTCCCTAGTTCTTCGGCGGAAGATTCATTTTAGTTCAGTTTAGGCACTCCGCATTTTAGGTAATGATCTACTAAAATTTAAATCAACTAAATCGAAAAAATAATCGGTGATTGCCCTTAGGCCATTGTATCAATAATATCATTATCAACATGGTGAAGTACACTACTGGACATAGGGCTTAATATGCACGCACGCATGTACGCATGCACGCACCAACGCACGCACGCACCCACGCATGCACGCACCCACGCACGTACGCACACTTGTCAGCCACTTGGAGAATGCAGCTGATATTCCTTGAATCGTAAGATGAAACTACTGCTCATTGTTCTTGTGTATTGTTTTATGTGTCAACTATCTCTCGCAATATTCATAAGGAGAGATGTAATTTACTCAGTAATATCCCACAAAAGACTAATTATATCAGAGGTCCTCAAACTTTTTTGTCTTGTAGACCACTTGTAATGTTTTCCACTTTTGGGTAGACCCCCAAAACGTAGTTGATCTTTTTTTTTAAATTTGTTAATTTCAAATGTGTTTTTGACAGTTGGCGTGACCCCTTGCAGGTCGATATAGACAGACCACTTTGGGTATCAATGAATTATATGGTCGCTACTTAATTTAGGATTATACGGTTGAAGCATTTCGTCTGCCATTATAAAAATGAAAAATGCTTCCGAAACATTATAATAAACCTAAGTTTATAAGCGGTGCGAACAATAAAGCAATTTGTAATTTAATTGGCCCATAATCCGCTCTTAACATTGTTTTGAAATGACCAGTTGTATGCACTTTGTAACAGTAACTTGATTGTAATCCGGTTTATGTATTATTCTTCAGAACATGAGGGGCAATATTCAGATCAAAACAAAATGTTAAATTGGAGTATGGTGTGGTAACAAGGACCAAAAAAGGAATGGCCATTTAGGAAGAGGAAATAAAAATGATATATCAACAACGTGTTGTTATTAATATAATAATAATAATAGTTTTCTGCTAATGATCTGTGGATCGTTAGCAGAAATTATGGGGGATTACGGAGATGATGTTAAATCTAAACGCGCCCTATAAAAAAACATGACACAAGTCGGGATAATTAATTACATTAAGGTTTAATATTAAACTTATACATACATACAATCACATCCTTTTCCCTGGCTCTCCAGTGGGGAATCGAACCACTATACCACCGAAGAATTGGGGTAGGTAGAGACCACTTGCTGCGAGCAAAGTGTTTATCTGTAGCCCACTTTTCGCTCCCACGAGAAACGAGATGTGCCGGGTGGTGAATCAACTTACATATTTTTTGACAAATCATTGTTACCGGAAGGACTTTAAACTTCCGTTTAGAAGTTTATTATATCTAGCGAAGCCTGCCAATACCCCAACGGTTGATGTAAGTATATATACGCTAAGTCGCTATAAATTTTTTTCACCGCGATTTAGCTTTCTATGACAACGTCATCCTTTAAAAATTTGCGCCATCTATCGAAGATGCCGATATAACGAAGTAGCGTATGTATGAAGCATTTTGGCCTACCCGGTATTTCTTTGCGAGCATTTTGTACATAGAGCAGTCCCACAAGGTGAATAAATATGATAACATTTATTTAACTTCACGATCATCATCATCAGTATGCGAAAGACTGCTGTTGGACATGAGCCTCTCCCTTAAAAAATGGGGTTTGCCTNCTTTGCGAGCATTTTGTACATAGAGCAGTCCCACAAGGTGAATAAATATGATAACATTTATTTAACTTCACCATCATCATCATCAGTATGCGAAAGACTGCTGTTGGACATGAGCCTCTCCCTTAATAAATGGGGTTTGCCATAATCTCCACGCTTGGCATACGTTATTGGAGATTGCAATAAATTTTTATTAAATAAATGGTAAATTATATGATCACTTATAAAATTATATGATCACTTATAAAATTATATGATGATATAATTTATTATTTATGTATCTATAAATATATTTAAAATAGTAAGTAACTGACACAGTTTGTGTTTTTTTTATGTTTTTATGTCCTCGGATATTAAATAAATGGATAACGCTAGTGCTTATCGTCCTCATTGGATCATATTATCCCTTATCAGGTTCTTACAGCATGCATGGGAGGAGATGAGTTGATGCTATTATTATGCCGATGCCACATATTAGGTTATTAAACTTGCATTATTGAAATATAATAAAATAACAGGTGTCTGTTTGAAGCGATATCGATGTACAAGTTCTCGTATGGCTTATAGAAAAAAAAATGTATTTTTTATCCTACATTTATGTATTTGTATAAAAACCTACTTTTAGTGTAATATATAAGTTTCCTACATCTACCTTCACCTTATGTCAGCACTATACAAAGGTTAATAGGTTAATGTTGGTAAGAAATGCCTTAGTCATTAACTCTACCCATATACTCGTACGATCAGTGCATACAAAAGAAATAAATAAATAATAGAATTCATTATAAAAGTTAACAATTTTTTTTACAAATAAAAATGTATGCTTTATTTTATAATCCACCAGTTACATAACTACAAATGATATACCATTTAAAATGAGATTATTGGTTGTAAAATATGCACGTCACCACTGTGTCTCGGTACCAATGTCCTATGCATCCAAAGGCTGTCTGAAAGAGATCACGTGTTGCGATAACACCGCCCAATGTACACTTTCCATGTCTTGTTTATTATGTTTATAAAATTTGTTTTATTGGTGTGTAATAAAGAGTAGTTTATCTGTACTTGGCAGACGGACTGCAGTCGTTTGTAGAATCATAGCATAATGTTAGGTAGGCTTACTTTGCAAGCCCATTCAAACACTAAAATAAATAAGGATAAATAAATAAGGATTTTTTAGCTTTTCATATTCCTGAAAACATAGGATACAATGGTAGCTAACACTCTGATCTGATGAATGATTTAAAATTACCAACTGAAATAATCATATATTAGCACCCTTCGACGAAAGTTTATGAAAAGGTGTATGGGTGTGGATAAGGCTAAAGAGGTGCACTAGGTTCGTACAAGTGCTAAACTGTGGTCCCTACCGACTTGTATGGGATACTGGCGTGAGTATGTATGTATGTAGAAGCAATGATAATTTTAATATATATGATACAAATGTACTTGTATTATCCATCAGTTTATTTTATTTATTTATTTTCACTTCATATATAAAACATGTACAGGCGGACTTAATGCCTTAGGAATTTTCTACCAGTCAACCTAAAATCAAAATTCTGTAATGTAGACTGAAGACTCGTATACAATAAATCATAAAAAAAATATTAAATCAAATAATAATATGTATGTGTATAAAAATACTAATCATTATCAGCCCGTATCACTAAAAGACATGGGTCTCCTCCAAATAAGGAAGGGTTTGCTATAATATCAAGCATGGAGATAGAGTGATATATTTAGAATAAAATCAGTTATGGACTAGAATAGGGTTCGAATATAAAATCTCCTTCTATCAAAAATTTTTCTTTAGACTACCAAAACAAATTTAATGTTACCGATTTTTATTGTTCAGTATTACCGGTTTATTATTGTTTCATAAAGTAATTGAGCAGTATCCTTGTACATGATTTGGAGCAATGTAAAAACATTGTTGTGATAAAAGTTGACTCGATTACACTGCAATTTACCAGACTTGGAAAAGTGGTCTCATAAATATTTATTGTTCTCGGTAAACGCGTGTTCGAAATTATACAGCGCATCACTAAAGTTTTACCATATCTTCGACTACAATAGACCGCCTTGCTATTGGCCGAACTGCCATTGAACTTGTCGTCTCGGTATGCACCGTAAAAAAAGTATATCCGAAATCATATTATATATTTAAATAAATTATATCAGAAAATTTGTGATTATAAAATGTGCTCACATTAACTAAATAATATTAAGAAAGCAATATAATAATTAGGTGAGTCCCACAGGTCATGAGTATCTTCTCAGAATGAAATCGGGTTAGGCTGTGGTCGAACACGCGGGCCTAACACGCCCAATTTTTTCATAGGTATGTAGGTTTCTTTACGATGTTTTTCTTCGCCGTTTGAAGTGAGTAATAATTAATAATTAAATTATATAAATACGTGATTTTGAAAACCCCTGCATGCCTTATATTCGAACTTGACATCTAAAGCTTGTCAGAGCACGGTCGTACAACTAAGCTAACACTGCTTCATGAAGAAACCCCATTAAGTTAATTAAAACAACCACGATTCCATTTAATTGAAACAACCGCGGCAAATCAATAGTATCCATTAATATAATATATTGAATAAACAGCTCAAACCATGGCGGCACGTACCCAACCGACAACAGCTTGTGTAATATCCATGGCTTAATCCGTAGTAAAATGGCGTTGAAACAAATATCTAAGGCCGATTAATAAATGTTCATAGCCCACGCAATACATTCAGAGTTTTAATCTGTTGTTAGCGGGAGGCCGGCGCCCACCCAGAGGTGTGGACATCAGTAACCAAATCGAATTATAACACGACCGCTTAAAGGTTACCGATTATCAATATTACCATTAGACATTAAGCACGCAAGCAACAGGCACCAAAATCGAGTGCAGTTGTTCTACAAATGTAGAGATTTTGTGGCAGTCGTAATGTTGCCTCATGGATTATATTATTAGTAGAACACATAAACTATTTATTAAAGTTACCGTTGATAATAAAATTCATAATAATATTATTCTGATATTAAGTACCTAGCTGCGGGTATGATTTAAAATTCGAAATTGCCGAATAATTAATTATATTTTGAACGTTTTCAATCTTGGAAGAAAAATATTTCCTGTGAAAAATAATATACTCTGTGGATACATAAAATATAACTTAAAATTGTAACGTCTGTATTATTTTCAATATTTTGAAAGTTTTTCCATGTTGATTTCTAAAAACGAATACACAAAAATCG
Source organism: Thaumetopoea pityocampa (assembly GCA_017165845.1). Classification (NCBI taxonomy): domain Eukaryota; kingdom Metazoa; phylum Arthropoda; class Insecta; order Lepidoptera; family Notodontidae; genus Thaumetopoea; species Thaumetopoea pityocampa. The sequence goes on along the minus strand of WUAW01037892.1, from coordinate 184 downwards.
TTGTTTGTTTTTCTAATAGAACGGTTCTAATTATAAAGCTGTTAAATCTATCATCATGTTTCATATTAAATGTGTGGATTGTGGTGCACAGTAGCTTTGAAATCAACTTTTTCCTATCATTATCATTATTTTTTCAACATTGACTTACTATATATATATATATATATATATATATATATATATA
>WUAW01037885.1:0-10930 GCA_017165845.1 Thaumetopoea pityocampa | reverse complement strand
TACATAATTTTTTCTTATGTAAAAACGTATTTATCTGTTTGTGTACAATAAAGAATAAATAAATAAATAAGCTGTGTGAAATTATCGCAAATAATTAATATCGTTAATAATTCAATAATATTCATTGTTTCAGCAAGCAGTTTTGGAAGTGTTTGAAAATTTGCGTGTATTGAGAGACCAAATGACACGGGAAGGCATCTCTGGTTGCGGCGAAGGCATTTCACAACAAGAGTTGGTTGTTTTCAATGTTGCCGACTGGACCTCTGACGAAGTTACCCAGTTGTGTCGCAATGCTGTCAATATAAGCAACATTGAGAACGCTACTGAGCTCATCAACACTAGTGTGGTTATCGGTAAGAAGAATAAAACAAATATTTGCGCGAAATTTCTGCGAATAGATACTAGTTCATGTTAGCTGTAGCAGTTGCCACAATATAATGGGAGATGCATGTTATCTAACGAGAAAGATTTCAACTCTTATAATTGGGCGTAGTTTTAAAGGACGCAATCCACAAAAACTGACACAAATATACTGAAACGAATACTAGTTTACATTTTGAAAATTAAAATATGAGAAGTGAATAAAAATGTGAAGTATCAGTATCTGGGCTGATGATAATAATAATGCAAATCCACTGTTGGACATGGACCGCCTTAAAAAAGAGGTATTGCCATAAAGGTCACGCTTGCCAGGCAAAAATAAATACTGCACGACAATGAAGAATCCTTACTTAATATTATAAATGCCAAAATAACTCTGTCTGTCTGTGTGTTACGCAATCACGCCTAAACTACCGAACCGATTTAAATGAAATTTGGTACAGAGATAGTCTAGAGCTGGAGAAAGGACATAGACTACTTTTTAATACAAAAAAGGGCTGTAAGAGGTTGAAATAGGGGATGAAAATTTGTATAGAAATTACGTCATTTTTAAAGCTAGAAGCTTGAAAATTATTTTTTAGGCCTTTGACTATATATAAATAAATACAAAATTCAAAGTTTGTAAAAATTTTTCCCTAAAGGGAATAAAAATAGGGGATGAAAGTTTTTGTGTCATGACGTCGACAAAAAGCTTACGGCTCAGAAAATAAAAATATAGAAGAAATACAGAGAATTACGGAGTCATTACAAAATGTGAAACTGAAATTAACACAAGCAAGAAACTTGCCAAGCGCCGCGCGCCATACACAGAGCGCTGCGCCGAATCTATGTATATCAATTTCGGGATATCTCAAGGAAGAAATCCCGAAATTGACGAATACCGATTCGAATCCCGAAATACCGATATTGACGCGGGTGGAGCCGCGGGCGAAAGCTAGTGAATTTATAATGTAAACTTAAAAATTTGCTACCTTAAAACTGACGTCGTGTACATTGAATCCTGTTAAACTACGTCCAACCTATTTATGTACTACGAATAGTAATATATTTTTAACATTTATATCATATTCGTGTATTTACGCTCTTACCCGCAGTTTTGCCCGAGTTGTTTAAATATTTGACAGTCATCTGAATTTTAATTATAATTTTGCTCCTAATTTCTACAGTTATTCAATTTTTACCCGAGGAACTCTGAATATTTTCGGGATAAGAAATAGCTGGTAATATTCTTTGAGAAGTTTTCTATTTGCCGATGCAATCAGTTTATCCGTTTAGAGATTAGATTGAAAAAAGAAACAAACAAAAATTTTAAAAACGCTCCTTTGTGGTTTGTTTAATAAGCTTAATAAAATGCCTTTATTTTAAAAATTACAGACAGACTTTATTTGTATAGATAAATACGTAAATCATATTTGTGACTTCATTATATTACAGATGAATATGCTTTAGCAGAATTAGACTCCAAGGTACTGAATGTCCCTTCACATTTTGCTGATTTATGCCTTCAGGCGTTTACAGCTCGGCAAGAAATTATTGACTGGGTCAAAGAAATTATGGAAAAGAAGGTATAATAATCTTTTTTGTTTCATTTACATTCATTTAAGCTTAATTTTGATTCTTTTTATTGTCGCTTTCATTTATTGTTATAGGAACACGGTGATGGTGAGGTGTTGGAACGAATTGCTCTGTATAATGCTCAGGGGCTAGAGCTATGTGATACTCTCCGTGAATTGAAGAGTCGAGCTGACGATGCAGTAGACACCGTGACACAACTCTCGAAGTAATATTTTACGCTGACCTCTGGCAACCTGCTCTTTTTTATCAATTTTGTTTGCTCAATTCTAAATATAGATGTGGATGATTTGTAATATAAATAATAAATAAAAGAAATTATTAACTATTTTATGATGACTTCGAACACGAACTAATATTATTAACTATTGCTGTGTGGCGTCGGTATAATAATAGCGTCACTCCCTATCTTGTTTCGGATGCTGTGAGAACCAGATAAGGGATAATGGGCAGCAGAGTTTTCTCGTTATTTAATCAAAATCTAATGTGATCTCCAAGGCGTCTACCAAACGTGGAGATTATGCCAAATTCTTCCTATAAGGAGGGGGTCCATCAGTGGAATCTTCTACGGGCTGATGATGATGATGATAATAACTGTACTTTTTACTAGGAGAGCCTGCCGAGAACGTGGAGCGTTAATCGCCGTCGGTGAATCTTTAGTACGAGAAGTAGCACGACTTCGGCAAGAACTGGAATCACGCACAGCCATTCTGAACGAGCTAAAGGATGTGCAAGCTGATAATAATAAGATTGAGGTAATGATTATAACGCACCACTTTTTCGTGTGGAAAAGGCTTGAACTGTTGAGGGTACGATTTACATACACAGCGGTTATGTGGGGATTGCCTCATTAAAAATCATTTGACCACAGTTTCTGGGAATTGTGTTGGGTTGCGAGGTTGCGCAAGAATATGTCCGCGGAGCGGGCAGGTCTAATCTGTTCATTAATGGGCCTCATCTTCATGTAGAAGGCATGATTCTCGTCTCTTAGTTGTGGGGGTGCGCAGGACGTTAGTGTGCCGCGTTCACGAGCCTGCTACTGATCGAGCGAGTGGGTGCTCTTCCCGCTGCTCGCAAGCCAACTCTCAAGGTGATTCGAGGTGATCGTTATCGGGGCTCTTGGGGTCTGTGCCTACGTCCGGGTCGATTTTGATGAGAAGGGTTCATGCTTAACGTCACCTATTCGTTGATGGTGATGACGGCTTCATAAAAGGTAGAAGTCTCCTCTGTCTGCTCTGGGCATATGGTGGTTGACAGGATTGTCTGTGCTGTCCCACACAAGGCAGTGCGGGACAGCAGACCGCCCTGCAGCATTATGCCCATGTTGGCAGCACCTATGGCGATAAAGGTCGCTGTATGTTTCGCAGCCGAAACCTACATGCCCCCCCCCCCCCTCCTCTAAAAGACAGCGAAACCACCGCAAGGGGTTCGTACCCAATAACTTAGTTTCCGCCCAGAGCCAACTGACGTGCAGATTTTTCTTTTGAATTTTTTTCTTTTAATACAGCATCTTTAGCCACTTCTCTTAATATATTATTTAACAGCCTGTTCGAAAATCTTCCATATGGTGATTGACAATTTTAATAACTATGCATGTGATTGACAGGAAATTCGTAGAGAATTGGAAGAAGAGCGTTCGTCGCGTAACGTTATAAAGGATAAACTAGCGACAGCTGAGTCGCAGCTTCGGCAGGCTCGCAGCCGTATTTCGAAAATGGATCGACAACTTCGCGAGTCTGAAGCTAGTATATCGAGCCTTACAGGCACTGTCAAAACTTTAGAAGACCAGGTAAATCTCCAACTTTTAGATTATACGCAGTTAATGTATGAATCTATTAACGAATCCTAAACTTTCTTAGAGCCGTCAAAGAGAAGTACAGCTCGAAGCACGGGCACGAAAATTAAAAGAATCTTTGAAGACTGGTGAAGTAGCTAGCAATCATTTGGCTCAACAACGTGATAATTTACAAGCCGAGTAAGTTCTATCTACACTACATACACACATACAATCACACTTTTTCCGTGGTCCTCCGGCTGGGAATCGAACTTCGGTCTCTCGTGTGAACAGCGGGGATAGTGATCACTATACTATCGAAGAAGTGGGTTAGGCAGAGACCACTTCTATCAACTTGCTATGAGCAAATTGACTATCCGTAGCCCACTTTTCGCCCCCGTGGGAAATGAGAGGTGTCGAGTGGCGACACTAGTCCTCACTAAACCAATGATGTGGACGTGCGTAGGTCTTTCGTTATCTTCTTACGGTCAACTGTTGAGCTGATTATTGTGAAACTTAGATGGAAGGTAAACATGATACCTGAAATGGATGTAGATTATAAGAGACGTCATCACTATCACAAAGTTATTGTGTGTGAGGCTTAGAGTTTAAACAAAAATATCAACATTTACTCGATTTCTATGTTTACAAATTTATGAATAATACTTATGAGTAAAAATCGGAAGGGCTACTAGTTGGTTATAGCATAATGCGTTTATAGTATAATGCTGTGGTACTTAACTACAGCGTTGGTTTTCAGCTGGGCTCGTAATTAAAACATATAATTTTAACAATTATCAGACGTAGAAGCAAGATTGTTTCAACACACAGTGTCAATATTATATTTACAATACTCCAAAAATAGCACTGGATAATATCTAAGGTTATAATTAATTTAATTCAACTATTTCATTATTTTAATTCCTCAGAATAAAAGATCTGAAGCAACAACTGGAAAATTTGAGTGCCCAGCACAAACTAACGGTACAAGACTTGACTGATCAATTAAAAGAAGTAAAAAATAATTTATTAGAGCAACAAGAAATAACAGCTAATGAAGTCACGCTTAAAGAAGCTGTTGAAGCAGAATTAAAGAATGCTCAAAGCTGCGCTGAAGAACTAAAAGCAAAAATAACAGAACTAGAAAACAATAGACCCAATCCCGGTAATTAGATAAGTATAAAAATATTTTGGTTTCAATTCCAATTCTGATATGCTATTTCATTTACGTTTTCAGATTTACCTTCGGAAAGAGAAATGGATCTCTGGGCAGAATTACAGGCCACCAAAGACACATTACGTGTCTCAGAGGATGAAGTTATCGCATGTAAAAAGGAGAAAGTTCGCTTCTTGGAGTCCCTAACAAAGATTACTGTAATTGGTTCTTTATTAAATATCAATAATAACATTTTAAGCCTACTGTAATCTGACGGAGCATTTCCCCGAAACATTTTCAAATATCACAAGTAACTTTAATTTCCCAAGTAGTTATTTTAGATTTGCGTTTTCTTTCCAGTCTTATATACCAGATAATTTTTTTCCACCACCTGTGAGAGGTACATTGGTCCATATTATGTGATATGTCATATTATATGTTCATATATATTTGATTTGGATAAACATGTAATTAATTTTATTATAGGAAACCGACAACAAAATAGCAATGCAACAAAAACTTGCAGCTGAACTTCTGAGCAAAGAGGAAATAATAGGAAAGATGCAAATACAAATTAGAGATTTAATAAAAAAACTAAAATTGAAGTAAGTTCTTCATCAACCTATTTAATCCACAACCGAAAATAGCTTTCCTTTGCCAGCCGTTTGCCATAACCTACATGATGGACGTAATCGTGTTGGAGATCCAGATAATAGTTGAATTTTATTTTTTTCTATTTTTTTATCCTTGCGTGTCTGTTAACCATCTCTCTCGCTACCTCTGGAAGTGTTATAGAAAAACTGTTAGCAATGCCGGCGTTACTAAGCTGGTCTTAGGTAATTCTGGAATCAGTAGTATATAAAAGATTTAGGCTCTTCTATTGGACTTCAGACTTCTATATATTATATTATGGCTGTAGTTTGCGACAACGCTCGCGTTGTTACTTATATGAGGATTATTATGTAATAGGCTTATAATTTAAATTTTCCCTAATTTTTAGTTACTAAATTTTTATGCAGGAGCCCTAAATGTTTCCGAGATATTTTTATCATACTAGCCTAGATTATTCTCTGAAAAATCCTCTATTTATCAATGGAAGTTCTCGTAAATTAGGTTTAACCGTTTAGGAGATTAATCAAGACAAACAAATGGACAGACAGACAAAAATGTGTATTTAAGTTTTGGTTTCGTGGTAATAATCATATGATTGTAACAAAAATAATTTGTTTCGAAAGCACAGTCATATAGATAAATACATACTCGTATCTGTAATTTGATCATATTACAGATGAATGTACTTTAGTAAAATTAGACTAAGGTATTGAAAACCCCTTCACATTTTGCCAAGGGCTTCAGGCGTTTATAGCTCGAAAATTTTATTTGTATTTTATTAATAAATATTTATTCTTTCTTACAGCGAACAAAAAGTAATGCAGTATGAACAATACGTTCGTAATCTTCAGGCGCATAATCGTGCAATGGCTAATTGCCAGGAATCTCCCAATGGCATCAGTTATCAGGATTTGCAGCAAGAGGTTAAATTATATCTTTTATATATTTTAACTTTATTAAACATACACAAATTTAGTTCAGAAATGTTCTATCCTGGCTAGACTTACAAACAATAATAATCAGAAAGTAGGAGAAATTTGTGGCACCTATCTTGTATTACCTAGATCTGGATTATTAAGATCGAATGTATAAATAACCATATTTAGCAGATTTTATCTTAATTCCCTATGTGGCGATCTCTGCATCCTACGCGTGCAATGAGGACCGGATGACTAAAAAACCAGCAATATGAATTAAGTAATATCTATTATGATCTCTAAAATGCCTGATGTAGTCAAAAATTTAAACTAAAACTCTATTTAATATAAACACAGGCTAATGGTTATAATGATATTACTTAACCCAGAACCACTTTTTTCCATTTAATTAAAGTTTCTGTAAATAATGCTTCAACAGTTGCGATAAATTCCTTTTCTCAGATAATGAACTTAAGAATGGGACTTCTGGAAGCGGTGCATAGAAATGAAGAGCTGTCTGAAGTGCTCGTTCAAAAAGAGCAACAACTAGAACAACAAGACAAGACATCACGTGCCCAGGCAAGAGTCATCAAGGTTATTAGGTCCTTTCTTGAAATCATGCAGGGAATGTATTATGGGAAGATAGATGTCTAATCATATGAGAAGCTTTAGCCTAGATGCTAATAGTTTTGATTAGCACCTAGGCTAATGCTTCTCATACTAAATTGCTAATAATAGTTTTTCATTAAATTATTCATTTATTTTGTGATTTCCTGAAAGTGATTATAAATTCAATATCATGCATTAGTACAATTTGAAATCTGTAACGCGCGGATAACTTACTTCCTATATACACGACTTTAAGACTTGAACACAATTAGTTTTCACTGATTAAGTTAAAAGTGGTGCAGGTACGCGAAGAGTTGATCAACATGCTTAAGAACAAGGAAACTGAACAAAGTCGTGAGCTGGCGGCACTGCAGCAGGACCTTGAGCATCGAATGAAAATTGTTGATGAAGTGAGACGCGGTTTTTTTATACAATTTTTTCTCACACCGCTACAATTAGTCAGTAACCCAATATCTGAAGGAAAATCTGTGATTTCTGAGGTTTCCCGCGGCGACCGCTATGCGCGGATGGTTGGCTTGGAACTATATGCATATAATAGCTTATATTGATTATCGCAACGCAATAAGTGCATGACATGTCAAATGATATTATTGTAAGGAATAAGCCAGCTCCAAAAAATAAAGTAACATCATATATATCTTTAATCAGTGTTTCCTATAATTACAGCCCCCCTAGCAAAATTAATATTCGAGAATCATTATCGCTAATAGAAAGGAAAAAATGTATTGGAATGACACTTCTATTCGATAAGTCACGTGTGACTTGGCGATTAGAAGTGTCTTTCCAGTACATTTTTTTCGTTTCTATTAGCGATAACGATTGTCAACTTGGCTAGGGGGGCTGGTTAATTGCTGTAAGGCGTGTTTAAATGATCAACTAACCGTCATCCATTATACAGCTGCAGTAAGCATTGGGTAACCCAGCGATATACTCAGACCTATTACCGACTTGACCACATCTTAGATTATTCTATTCTATAGATATCTATTATGTATATACATAGAAAAACTGTAACAGAGTATTGAATACTTCTTGAATAATTTAATCGATTTGATAAAACTACCTTGCATACACGAGTTCGTATGCAAGATAGGGTTTGTAAACTAAACAATATGTTCGTCAAAATGTACCATTCATTATAAGTTAGAGATATTTCTCTATAAAACGAGAAAGCTATTGTGGGTGATCGTGGGCAACAGCTAATAGTTATTGAAGATATTATAATAATTGTATCGTGATATAAATATCATATATTTTTAATAAGGTTAATAAGCAAATAGCATCCAAGGCGGATGAGATTCAAGAGCTGTTTGTTACTCTGGAAAATAAGCAGCAACAGATTCACCGGCTTGAGAAGATCGTGTTGGCACTGGAGGAACAACAAAGGCGTGCGCAGGCGCAGCGCACGCGCCACGAAGAGAAAATCGCTGCGTTAGAACACGAACTCGCTTCTAGTGGAAATAGAAGAGAGAGGTAAGTCCTGTTTTTATCTGACGGTAAAAATAACTTATACGAACGAAAAGCTCCGACAGAGCCATAAAGTTTTCAAAAATAATAAAATTGGATAAATTGTAACGTCATAATAAAAAAAAACTTAATAATACACCTTTTAAAATTTTCGAAGATTTTCTATTGAAACACATATTCGGCAACAATAATGCAATCATTACAATGAATTTCTGTCGACTGTAAAATAAAAGCTCGCCAATATGGTAATTTTTCTTCCTCAAATTTATTTAGATGGATTGTACAAACATATTTTTTAATTAATTGCCTTAAAATACCTATCCTTTTAATTCTTATAGTTAATAAATATTAAAAAATCCTTCAATTTGATAATGAAACGCTGATGTACATATGATTGCATTTTGATTCGTGGGAGTTTGACATAAATCCAAGGAACACCACGTTGACTAGGCGAAAGTTTTCGCCGGCCTCTAGCCTTGAAAATATACGGTCACTATTTTATTATACAACTGACCCTTTTTAAGAGTGGGAAATTCTACTAGGTTATGCGCTGATTATGGGAATAACGGAAACAGTTATGCCAGACTCCTATTGATAATATGCTGGTTGGCAGACATGCAAGTTTTCTCGTGATTTTTTCCTTTACCGTTTCAATCTAGTAAAAATAAATGATTTCGAAAAGCTAGAGGTGCCTTGATTACGTACTCCACATATAATGGCAACTGGCATAAGTAGCCATTGTATCTATAATAGGTAGCCATTGTGTCTATAATAGGGTGGGATAAATAATTACACACATATTATTAATTTTCTTAGAAGAACCAATTATATAAATTTTTATTCGGCTAAGGAAGTTTTATTGAATTATGTTATAATTTTGATATCAAATGAAACGAAAAAAAAGGTGCTGACAACTTTGCTGTAAATAAAGGTTCCCAGACTGCTTTTTCTCATAGACCACTTTCAAAATTTAGCTGGTTCCGGTGGACACCCTGCAGCTACATTCTTTTTTTTTTTTATTCTACCATATTCCCAAAACTCGACAAAAAATGTGAAGATTAGATCTATGGAAACTTGTGTACGTCAACGTAGACCCCCGTCGAGTCTCCCGTAGACACCTGGGGGTCCACCTGGACCACTTTGGCAACTAAGGTTGTAAAATATCAATCTTTTAGTCAGTACCTACATACGTCTTTTGGCTGCTTGCTTGGGTCGTCACCGTCACAATCTTAAGTGGATATTGGCGCGGCTCAATTAATACATCTAGTACTTACGCAATTAATAGTTTTCATTATACTGCTCTTATTCTTCATCGATTCATCTATATAAACCATGTATTATTATAGTTAGGCTCATTCACGAATCAATCAAAGATTCTGATTCTGTAGTAACAGAACTTAACCAAATTTAATCCCTCCCTATCTTTTTCTAATGTCAAACGCCAAAACGAGATAGCTATACTTTTGGTGCTTTCTTTTAGAAACCTCAAAATTAAAAGATTTAGACGCGATTTCGAAACACTGTATAAAGATACGCAAAAACGTATTTTTTTTAAGCGTTTAACAAAAACGTAGGTCGATACTCGCTGTAAATGTTTGCTATCTCGTTTTGGCGTTTAACATTAGAAAAAGATAGGGAGGCCCCAAATTTAGTTAAGTTCTGTTACAACAGAATCGGCAACATTCGCGACTGTCTACGGAATTGTGCGCTGTTTTTGATGAGGCAGAAATCTCAAATAAATAATCTTATTAAACTCGGCAAATTTAGCGAATTTCCAATCTATTTTGTATACCTACCTTTCTTTATAATTCAGAATATTATTATAATCTTAATATTCAGAAAAAACTATTATTTGGCAATTTGTTTGTCACAAATGATATGTAAAAGTCCCAAGTAAAACTGATTTAAAATTATTTTAATATAACGCATTTGTTTTGTTACAGGAAGTTTCTTTTTTTCTGAAAATCAAGTTTTTTTGCGGTCTAGTGACGTCTCAAAAATTTTTGAAGTAAATAATGGAAACTGTAATGTCTTAAGCTTAGAGTATGCTTGCTATATATAGGTACTCTAAGACCTCGAGTGATTGTGAAAATATTGATTTGTACGAATTAAATTTTTATGTACAAAAAGAAACATTTTAATTTTAAAATTTTATACAATGGTGCCGATTTTGTTGTAACAAAATTTAACTAAAGCTCCCTATCTTTTTCTAATGTCAAACGCCTAAAAGAGATATCACACATTTATAGCGAGTACTGACCTACGCCTCTGTCAAACGTTCAAAAAATGTTTTTGCGTATCTTTAGTCCGTTTGTTCTGAAATCGTGTCTAAATTAATTTTGATTTTCTGAACGAACCGTCTCGAACGCAGGCTCGATGACTTCCAGCCTACCGAACAAGCCGGCTTCCGAAAGGGCTATA